>LGRX02030630.1:53771-81932 GCA_001247695.2 Cymbomonas tetramitiformis | reverse complement strand
CTGAAGGGTGGGACAGTCAGTACATCGACGTTGCCACGTTGCAGTGGGAGGTGGGCCATAACGTTCTCATAAAGCCGAAAGCGATAGCCGTTGCCCTCGGGCTGATCGTGGATGGGCTTAGCGCTCCTTGCATAAACAGTCTGAACCGGTTTATGTATCGGTTGAAGGAGGAATACTGTGAGAAGGAGTTGCTCATGCTGCGCATCGAGGGGTACGACGGCGCTCAGTGGCGTCTGCTCAAGGCTCATGGGGGAGTTCACTGCTTTAACGAGTGCAAGAACAAGCTTTACCACAAAGGCTGGGTTCCCAACCTCAGTCTTCGCGGTCGGCCTAAGTACCGTGTCGAGGTCATCCGCGAACCGGTGAAGGCGTTCTGTGTGCTGTTCGTTGAGCCGATCCTCCTCGCGGCCGAGGAGTTCGTCATGGAGTACGTTGGTGTGGTCTCTCTTTATCCGGCGATCTCCTCCTCCTACGTCGCCAAAGTGGAGCAAGGCTTGTACATTGACTCCTCGGACCTTGGCAACACGGTGAGTCCCTTTGTTAATTGGCAGCAGTTCCCTTGTTAATTGGCAGCAGTCCCCTTGTTAATTGGCAGCGGTCCCCTTGTTAATTGGCAACAGTTCCCTTGTTAATTGGCAGCAGTCCACAGCTCGAGTTAACACGCACTCGAGGTGCATCTTTCTGACGAACATTCGTTTTGTACAGGCTCGCTTCATGAACACGGCGAATTCCCCAGACGAGGCTAACTGTGCGTACTACACCGAGGTGGTTGGACCGGTCCGCCTCGTCTACATCTACACCACCAAGGCGATCGACGCTCGGAACGGCCCCGTGGAGTTGTTGACGTACTACGGAGAGAACAACGTGGTGGAGGCTGAGGACCTCGGCCTGGTGTAAACCAACTCTGCTTGCTTAGCTTGATTCTTGCTTAGGTGTTCCGAGATGTGCCTTAGCAAAAGAACCTTGGCAACTTTCTGGTGTTGTCTCTGACTGCGAGGAGTG
The DNA here is from genome assembly GCA_001247695.2 of Cymbomonas tetramitiformis. Lineage (NCBI taxonomy): Eukaryota > Viridiplantae > Chlorophyta > Pyramimonadophyceae > Pyramimonadales > Pyramimonadaceae > Cymbomonas > Cymbomonas tetramitiformis. The sequence continues at coordinate 80,930 of LGRX02030630.1, read as the reverse complement.
CCTCCTAAAGTAGGCATAAGCCTTTAACCTTTGAAAGTCTTTTTAAAGGAACAAGAGGAAGGCTGAAAATGTTCCCCTTCTTTTGTTTGGCTAACTTGCCATTAGCTTGATAATCTGGCGGAACACTTGCCATTCACTGCATACGAACACCTGAGTTCCACTGCTGGAGCCCCTCTCTTCAAACATGTTGCCCTGAAACAGGAGGAACACTTGCCACTCACTGCATACGAACATCTGAGTTCCACTGCTGGGGCCCCTCTTTTCAAACATGTTGCCCTGAAACAGGAGGAACACTTGCCACTCACTGCATACGAACACCTGAGTTCCACTGCAGGAGCCCCTCTCTTCAAACATGTTGCCCTGAAACAGGAGGAACACTTGCCACTCAATGCATACGAACTAATCCGACCGAGGATCGCAACTAGCGAACAGCAAAAGCGGGGGTGTTGAGGGTTGTATGGTTTTTGCCGTTTGCACAAAGCCGTGCATGCTCAGCTTGCTGGCAGTCATTATGGTGTGTCTCCGGATATCTGCCACGGAGACGAAGTGTGCAGCTTGTGACATGCGCAGGGCTGAGCTGCTCAGCGGTGTCCGGGTTGTGGGTGCCTCTTTGGTGGTCTCTAATGCAGGCGATGGGCGGCGGGACGAGGGCGAGGACGAGGACGAGGACGAGGACGAGGACGAAGAGCTAGCATTGGATTTCCTGCCCGAAAATTTATCTGAGCTCGACCCCGAGGTGCACAGACTCTCCGCATTCGGGACTCTTCAAGAGTGTGCAGCCCGCGTGGAGGGATGGCTCGATGAGGCTAGGGTCAAAAGATCAGGTGAAACACGGAGAAGGGGATAGGATGTAAAAAGGCTGATGGCGAGCGGGGAATGGGCTTTCAGATGTTGGCGCAGCTCCCGAAGTCGATGCAGCTGGAGGTGATGGGGCGCATGCGGGACCAACGCAATGCGGAGAACCGTGAGTACTTCCAGGTGCTCGTCGAGCCCCGCGCCTCTCCCAAGCCACCCCCCCCTCTTCGTGTCCACTGCGCAACCCCCTACTTCTATTCTCCCCTGCCACTCCCTCTTCGTGTCCACCGCGAACCCCTTACTTCTATTCAGCCACCCCCTCCCGTGTTGTCCATCGCGTTAACCCCTACTTCTATTCTTTCCTCTTTCCCGTTCACCCCCCCCTCTTTCGTGTTCATCGGCGCAACCCCCTACTTCTATTCTCCTTCCCGCCGCAGTGTGCCGTTGATCCTCCCCCTCGCTCTTCCAAGCGCAGCAGCATGTACGCAGCATGTATTGCTTCCCCCTTAAACTTACCCTCAGATTTAGGGCTTAGGCTTTTGGTGGCATTTAGGGTTTAGATGGTTGTAGGGTTGGAGACAAGTAGGGTGTTGGAGTAGGGGGTGCTCGCTTTGGGTTTAGAATTGGAGCTGGGGAGGTGTATATGATCGGCGAGCCCTAGCATACATGCCCTCGAGTGCTCTGTTAGACCTTGATATCCCTGGATTTCATCACTGACGCATTCCCCCCTTCTTTCAATTGGGAATATGTCGCGGATCCTTGCTTACCCACTTCTCCCTCCTCGTTCCCTCAATTTGCATTTAGAACTGTTGCAGAAGTTGCGTGGCACGCACGTGGCTTTTGGCTTGATTTGGATCGCTATGAGCATGCCAGTCCTGTGGCCGTGGATCGCCTTGAGCATGCCAGTCCAGTGGCCGTGGATCGCCTTGAGCATGCCAGTCCTATGGCCCGTGGATCGCCTTGAGCATGCCAGTCCTGTGGCCGTGGATCGCCTTAAGCATGCTGTGGTCGAGATTTTGATTTCACTTTTGCGCAAGCATGAAAGAGCGGATCGCACAAATTAGCACGGGCAATGCTCTCCTGCCGCAAATCCGAGTACGGCGCTCGCTTGGACGCTGTGCCTCCGGGGATGATGCATGGCAGCACAGGCCCCTGTCCGAGCCCGGCTGGCATCTCTTGAGGCGTGAAAATGGGCGACTCCGGTGTGTCGAGGGGGCGAGGGGGACTGCAGGCCGCTGCGACTGCGCCGGAGTCCTTTAGTCAGCTGCAAATGACCACCTACCTCAAAAGCTGCGACTTCCGCAAGCGCATGGATGGAGTCATCGTCCGCCCTCCGCCCTTGCCACCATCCCCACTTGTACGCGCTGATGCGTGGCATCTAGTGGTGACCCCACTTTTGCGCGCTGATGCGTGGCATCTAGTGGTGACCCCACTTGTGCGCGCTGATGTATGGCATCTAGTGGTGACCCCACTTGTGCGCTACGATGCGTGGTCTAGTGGTGACCCCACTTGTGCGCGCTGATGCGTGGCATCTAGTGGTGACCCCACTTGTGCGCGCTGATGCGCGGCATCTAGTGGTGACCCCACTTGTGCGCGCTGATGCGTGGCATCTAGTGGTGACCCCACTTGTGCGCGCTGATGCGTGGCATCTAGTGGTGACCCCACTTGTGCGCGCTGATGCGTGGCATCTAGTGGTGACCCCACTTGTGCGCGCTGATGCGTGGCATCTAGTGGTGACCCCACTTGTGCGCGCTGATGCGTGGCATCTAGTGGTGACCCCACTTGTGCGCGCTGGCGCGTGGCATCTAGTGGTGACCCCACTTGTACGCGCTGACGCGTGGCATCTAGTGGCGACCCCACTTGCGCGCGCTGATGCGTGGCATCTAGTGGTGACCCCACTTGTGCGCGCCGATGTGCATCTAGTGGTGACCCCCGTTGTGCGCGCTGATGTGTGGCATCTAGTGGTGACCCCACTTGTGCCTGCCTTACCCTCCTCAAGCCTATTCGCTGCGCTAAAGGGGCGCCACCTGGCGGGGGCTGCAATGGAGGGCAGAGGGATTCCGGGGAAGGCCCAGGCACCGACGGTCTGCGCCCGCACCGCATCGCCGCAGAGGCGGACCGCGAGTATGTGTTCTCTAAAAATCTCCCGGAAGGAAACCGCCAGGTGCCGCCGGTCGCCGCGTTTGGCGCTATTCTCTCACGGCGTGCTTGGTGGCACGGTATTCAATATACTGTACTTACCACTATTATATGATTTTTTTTTCCTAAAGTCCTGAAATTTTGGCAAACTCAAAATTTAAATGTTCACATCGCCAAGGTGATTTTATCATACAACCGATGTTTTGTAATTTGCCAGCATCTGGTAAGATCCAACTCTTGCAAACTCTTGCAACCTGTCAAATACTCTATTCCAAAATCGTCGATGTCATGATTAAGACTTACCAAGATTGGTCAGCTGTGTAAGTTTTCCAATTTGAAATAAGCTTGCATTTTCTAGTGAACGAGCCAATCCGTTAGACCTCAAATGCTCGTTGTAGTAGTGTTTTTAGTACAGTACATTGAATACCGTGCGAGGACCAAGCTGAGTGTAGGCTGTTACGACGGGACGCTGAAGCAAATCTGGGAATGCAAGCCATCTGGCGGGTTGTGACGGGGGAGGCTCGAGGCACAGGAGCTGGAGGGTGCGGACGCCACGGCAGATGGACCAAGCATAGGTACAGGCCCGTCCGCCAGCTATTTGCGGCTTAATTCGCCCGGGGAGACCGATATACGAGATGAACTCGGCATAAAGTGGCGACGCGCGGCGACATTGCCTTACAAGTGGGGGAGGGGTGCACGGGTGTGGATTGCGGGCAGCGCCTCTTCCCACAGGCTTTGGCTTGGCAGCAGGGCAGCCAGCTGCCAAAGCTGGCGCGCAGCCTTTCTTCCTCACCGCACCAACTCATATCCCCTCCGCGGCGGGTAAACCGGCGATGCCAGCCCTGCCACCGGCTAGCAGGTTCGCCCCACAAGCCGCCCGCCCGCACGGTATCAGGTTCCTGTCTCAAGAGCGGGCGCAGGTATGGATGCGGATGACACCTGGCACCTATAGGAGGGGCGCCGTAGGCGCACAGGCTGGGGGACCGATCGTAGGTTGCGCTGCAATATATCCTCGTTCCAATCCCGTAGCAGGTTTGATCATAGCCCGCATGTTGCCGTCATGCACACCGACTTCATCTGGTCCCACAGCGAAGAGTCGCTTACCAAGAACGTGCAACAATCCGGGGATTACACCTGGCGTAGCACGTGTGACGCCTCGACGCCCGCGTACGTCGGGATTATATTCACCCAGAGACGCATGATCGGGTTGATGCAAACTTGGACCCCGTCAACCTCGATGGAGTCGAATGGCGTGCGGACTTTTTCATGGGCAGGCCCGTTTGTATTAGAGAAGTTTGCGACCACCAGCGTCTGCGGAGTGCCACCGCACCGGTCTTCCGTAATCGAACTTGAGTCGCGAACAGTGGCCGTCCAATTTTTCCGAAATCCGCAGAAAATAAATCCTCGAGGCTCACATGCAATTAGGTCTCTATTGGTCTCTAACTCTCTCTGAGTATTTCCAGGCTCGCGGGTTTCACCACGGGATCTTTATGGGATCGTGGTTGAATGTGCGGGCGACCGCCTTGCTTGTCAGGAAGGACCGTGACAAGGGGGGGTTTTGGTTCAAGGAAAGGTCGGGGCACTTTCCAGTCACGGCGTCCGCTGAGGTGGCGCATCGTGGGTTGCAGTGACCGGCTACCGGAGAGCATCGACCTGCGTGAGGACCGGAGCCCAACAGAGTCGGCGCCGGCCGCTGCGGGGACCATCGTGGCACTGCCGAAGGAAGGGAAAAGTGCAGACCCCCAGTTTCCGGGCACCGACGCCGACATACCAAAGGTACAGCTGGCAGGATTTCCTGCACCTTTGGCGAGTCTGGGTATGTGCAGTGGGGCTAGCTATGGAGCAAGAGCATTGTGTGTTCTGCCTGCGAGCTTGGTTCACTTGATCCGTGTTTTTGGGGGTGGCGACTTCCGGGAAGCGGACTTCGCCTTGCACGCGTTTTTCGGGGTGGCGACTTCCGGGAAGCGGACTTCGCCTTGCACGTGTATTTGGGGGTGGCGACTTCCGGGAAGCGGACTTCGACTTGCACGTGTTTTTGCTTGCTTATTTTGTAAAGCATCGCATTTCAGCAAAGCGATTCAGCGACATGCCAACATTATCTGTGACAGCGGCGAGTCGTCTTGTGTGATGGCGCCGCGTCAGGTTTCCGTGTCAGCGGCGAGTCGTCTTCTATGATGACGGCGGGTCAGGTTTCCGTGACAGCGGCGATCTTCCGTGACATGCGGGGCGGCCTTGAAGTCCCTAGTCACATGCGGGGCGGCCATGAAGTCCCTAGTCACATGCGGGGTGGGGCATCCCTCTGCTTGGTGGTTTCGACATTCGCCATCACAATGGGCAGCTAAAGCTGTTACGGGTTCGAAGCGCCCTGAGCGAGGATCGGAGCTCTAGCCGTCTGGGTCAGGTTAAGATCTGCCGGCGCCTGAGGGAGGGCTGGGCGGTCGCAGCGGAGGCACTGGGAGCAACGGATGAAGGTGCGCACCCGCCTGCTTGTTGTCCACCGCCCCCTTCTCCCACCTTGACCATGCAGCTTTGTATCCGCCCCCTTTGCCGTCTCCACCCCGAATGTGAGATCGTTACCCGTGGCCTGCCTCTAGGCCTGCAGCCAGTCTGTAGCAACCTAACTGCTGCCTCAATCAGCGACGTGAAATAAGCCAGTCGGTAGCACCCTAACGACTGCCTCAATCAGCCACGTGAAATAAACCAGTATGTAGCACCCTAACCGCTGCCTCAATCAGCCACGTGAAATAAGCCCTGCTGTGCAGCAGCGCACATCACAGGTGGCCAATGCAGGAAACATGTAAATCAGCAGCTGTGCGGAGCAAGGTGGAAACCGTGCAGGAGGGATTTGCACCGAGCTCGACATGCACGAGCATGCGGAAGAGCGGAGGGGTGCTGGGTGGGAGGGGTTCAGAAATGGTCGCGGTCACACGGGTTCAAGCTGGGCCGTAAGCTCGACGACTGGGAGGTGACCGCCCCCTTCAGCAGTCCACATTCCACACATTTGCTCAGAAGAGCACTCCCAAGGGGGAGGCTGATGGTGGGGGGTGGGCGTGACCATGAGGCGCATGATTCAGGACGATGCCGGCGGTGGAGGAGGACCACTGAGCGTGGATGCTCCCGTGGCTGTCGGGGATGAGTTAGATCCGTACAATGAAGATCTACAAGCGGCTCTGCGCCTCAGCCTCATGCCCGCGACGCACGTGCCCGGCGCAGGTCAGCCTCATGCCCGCGACGCACGTGCCCGGCGCAGGTCAGCCTCATGCCCGCGACTCACGTGCCCGGCGCAGGTCAGCCTCGTGCCCGCGACGCACGTGCCCGGCGCAGGTCAGCCTCGTGCCCGCGACTCACGTGCCCGGCGCAGGTCAGCCTCGTGCCCGCGACGCACGTGCCCGGCGCAGGTCAGCCTCGTGCCCGCGACGCACGTGCCCGGCGCAGGTCAGCCTCGTGCCCGCGACTCACGTGCCCGGCGCAGGTCAGCCTCATGCCCGCGACGCACGTGCCCGGCGCAGGTCAGCCTCGTGCCCGCGGCAGGGGCACGTGGTCGATGCCGACACTTGCTGCTTTCCGACGTTATCCTTTTCTGGCGTTTGCTATTTGCGGGCGTCTGCTATTTGCGGGCGTTTGTTATTTGCGGGCGCCTGCTATTTGCGGGCGTCTGCATTATTTATGGGCGTCTGCTATTTGCAGGCGTCTGCTATTTGCGGCCGTTTGCTATTTGCGGGCGTCTGCTATTTGCGGGCGTTTGCTATTTGCGGGCGTCTGCTATTTATGGCGTTGCTATTTGCTCGCTATTTGCGCTTGCTATTTGCGATGCCTGCTATTTGCGGCCGTTTGTATTTGCGGGCGTCTGCTATTTGCGTTTGCTATTTGCGGGCCTACTATTTGCTGGCGTTTGCTATTTGCGGGCGTTGCTTTGCGGGTGTCTGCTATTTGCGGCCGCTTGCTATTTGCGGGTGTCTGCTACTTGCGGGCGTCTGCTATTTGCGGGCGCTGCTATTTGCGGTCAGTTTGCTATTTGCGGGTGCCTGCTATTTGCGGGCTTGCTATTTGCGGGCGCTGGTATTTATGGCGTGCCTGCTATGTGTGGGCGTCTGCTATTTGCAAGCGTTTGCTATTTGCGGCCGTTTGCTATTTGCAGGCGTTTGCTATTTGCGGGCGTATGCAACCGCACTGACGCGCCTCTCTCTTGGCTTGCTCCCAGGGCCGCAAGAGCAGGTGCAGGAATTGCCGCCTGGCGTGGCCGCCCATTTACTCACGGAGGAACCACCAGACGTGGTTACACTCACGGAGGAAACGGCTGACGTGGTTACACTCACGGAGGAAGCGGCTGACGTGGTTACACTCACGGAGGAAGCGGCTGAGCATGCTTGGAACAACACGCCGGTTGCTTCTTCTACCCCTACTTCTCATCCTCGGATTCGGTCGTAGCTCTGCACCTTCTGCGCCGCATTCTCCGTTGCTGCAGCAAAGGGTATGGAGCTCAGCCGCTTGGCGCGGGACAACCGTGCATGCCGAGGCGTGCGTGTGAGAAGGTTTGCGGCAGCAACAGCGCGCAGCTGGAAGGTGAATCCGGCGGATAGAGAGCATGGCGCTTGCGCGTGCGTGCAGGTCATTGTGAGCACGACGCTCGCTGAGGTGACGATGCCCGTGCACGAGTTCCTGGAGATGGTGGAAAACATCGCCGAAATTTGGCCAGAGTATATGCCCGACCCCCTCGACTTGGCGGACGACCCGGCCATCATCCGCTGCTGCGGAGTCAGCTGGGAGCTGGAGCCTCCGGTCGGAAAGAACCTCGAGGCCATCGCCTTCAAGGTCATTGGGAAAGCCCAACAGCAAGTGGCGGCCAGGATGGTATCTTCCCCCCTCCCCCCTCCCCCCACCCCTTTAACCTTTTCTCGTCTTTTCTCGCCCAGCCTGCAACTCTCAAATTTCATATCATCAGATGCTGAAGCCACTTTTGAGCCTTCGGACGTGTGCAGCGGCCGGTCAGGGGGCAAAAAGGCATGCTATGTGCGCTGTCACGGTGCTCACACGGAGGTGGCTGGATATCCAGTGTGTGGCTTTGCCGCGATGCGACCTCGGCGCCGTTTTGGTGAAACTGAAAAGGTGTTTGGGGTGGCAGGCGCAGGGTGTCGTCACTGCAAGTGCGCCGGCCGTCGAGGATTACTTTCTGCCCGCGCCGGCGCCGACAGGTGCGCACAGGCCACATCCTGGCTGGGCCGGGCCGGCGCAAGGCCCCACGGCAGGCGCAAGAATGAGGCAGCCCACTTGCTAGTTTCCTCACCTCCGGGGGTGCGCTTCTGTGCGTGGGCCGGTCCACTTTGAGAGGACGAGGGAGCGCCTGGTTTGAAGGAGGGGGACGGCGCTTCCATCACGCGGGGGAGGGGGAGGGGGAGGTGTGTGCCAGCAGGCGCGGCTGCAGAGGATGCGCTCGTGATCGAGCTCGACCTCGATCAGGAGAATGGATCGGAGGAGGAAAGCATGTGGGAGGAGGTGGGAGCTGTAGAAGATGCTCCAGAGGAGATGGGAGCGGTCGAGGGTGTGGCAGGCGCTGCAACGAGTAAGGCACCAGGACAGGGGGCTCCGGGATGTGCTGCAGGTAAGGACGAGGACGGCACTGCGGAGGATGTGGAGTGGGAGGATGTGGAGGGGGAGGATGTGGAGTGGGCGGATGTGGAGGGGGAGGTTGTGGAGTGGGCGGATGTGGATGGGGAGGATGTGGAGCGGGCGGATGTGGAGCGGGCGGAGGCCCCTGGAAAAGACTGCCAGGAGATGGAGCAGGACGCCCCTCGCGGGCATGCCAGCGTGCCTTGCGCAGCCGCGAGAGACTCCGCAGCCGGCTCAAGCGGCGCGGCCACCGAGCCATCCGGTACCAAGCGGCGGCTGTGCCTGAGCGGTGCCAGGCGCTTCGCCGTTGAATCAGCGCCGGCCTCGTGCCTTCCAGGTGCAAGCGGCGCCAGCACTGATCCAGACACCATGGTGCTTGACGCCCTCGAAGCAACGTTGTCGAGCGCGGCTGTGCGTGCGAGTATGAGCGAGACGTGCTCCGACCGCCCACAGTCTCCCCCGCGCGCTGTGACTGAGCTGGCGGAGCGCCCAAGGGAGTCGTCAGGGAACGAATTGGCAGATCACCATGGAGAACGGTCAGGGGCTGAGCTGGCAGATCATAACGGAGAGCAGCCAGGGGCTGAGCTGGCAGATCGCCACGGAGAGCGGCCGGGGGCTGAGCTGGCAGATCGCCACGGAGAGCGGCCAGGGGCTGAGCTGGCAGATCGCCACGGAGAGCGGCCGGGGGCTGAGCTGGCAGATCGCCACGGAGAGCGGCCGGGGGCTGAGCTGGCAGATCGCCACGGAGAGCGGCCGGGGGCTGAGCTGGCAGATCGCCACGGAGAGCGGCCAGGGGCTGAGCTGGCAGATCGCCACGGAGAGCGGCCGGAGGCTGAGCTGGCAGATCGCCACGGAGAGCGGCCGGGGGCTGAGCTGGCAGATCACCACGGAGAGCAGCCAGGGGCTGAGCTGGCAGATCGCCTAGGAGAACGTCTGGAGGGCGAGCTGCGAGAGGAGGCTGCATCTTTGGAGAACCGGTGCTCCCAACCACCTCACCGTGGCGCATGCTACCCGCTGCGCATCTGTGAGCTGGAGCTGCGCCCCTCTCTGAAGCTTGCCGGGAGGCAAGGTCGTGGGAGCAGGGGAGACTGCTGATATTGCAGGGGGAGTGCATGGCAGACCTTGTCGATGGGAGTGGGTGGCAGACCTTGTCGATGGGAGTGGGTGGCAAACCTTGTCGATGGGAGTGGGTTGCGGGCGTTGGCAGGCCGCTACGAGCAGACAAGAGGCTGGCCACCGCGGAGGAGGAGCTCTGGCTGCAACAGACGGTGACCACGTGCTTCTGCGCGCTGCGCCGTCCGCCTTTCGGCTGGCTTCTTACCTACCACTCGCGCCTTTGTTTCAATATAAGCAACGGTGATGGCACGGTGGTGAACGGCAATGAAATAGCGTACTCATCACTGGCTGATTTTGCTGATGCTGTGAAGCATCGATTGATCGGCATTTCTGGGTTTTCTTTTTTGCGATGGTTCGATGTTTCGTGTTGTTCAGTTTCCACCATCACGGCGTGACTGTTCGCTCGATGCACGACGGAGGGTGACTTGTGGGTCGACAACGGCGCACTAGTCTCCATGCCGCCCATCGCATAGGAGGTCAATTCATGGCGGCACGCTCATCATGACTGGGCAACACAGCTGCTGGGCCGACGCGCGTCTGCCACACCAGCACTCGGTCTCGCGCCAGCGTACCACCTTCAGCCAGGCGAAGAGTTGCCTACGTGGAGGTCTTTTCTGAGCCGGAATGTCGGGAGGGGGGACGGGGAGGGGAGGGGGAGGGGGGAGGGGGAACTGACATGTCGGTCCCCATGCTAGTCTTAGGGTTCACGTGGTAGCATGTGTGATGGAAGTGGTGAAGCGGTTTTTAGGGATCAGGTCTCAGGATCACGGAGTGGCGGCTGGCACGGGTGACAGGAGCAATGGGAGCACGACATCGCAGCTGCGGCGCAGCATGCCGATCGCGAGGCTGTGATGGAAGCTTCGCGCACGGAGCTGCTGAGCGAGCATGCGTCGCTGCAGACTGAGCGGCGGGCTGCAGTGCGCCCCCCTCAAGCCCCCCCTCAAGTCCCCTGCGCGGCCATCCTAGCTGTGTGCCACCCTGGCTTGTCGCCCGCTGTGGGGCTTACTCTCCGGCCCTTCGATCTGCATTGTATCCCCATCGAAGGGCCGCAGCTCGCCCTGCAGACGCTGTGTAAGGCGTGTGTATATGCTTATCCTTACGACTCCTTTGGCACCCCGTAGCCACAGGAGACTGCACTATGTACCCACGCCGGGGATCAAAGGATTCAGCACACACTTCAGGACACTCATCTGGATTCTCCGGAGCTAACTAGTGAAGAATGGGACCCCCTAAGCCTCGCTGAGCCACCCGAGCCCCTCTGTATCTGCACCGCCAGGGCACTGCCGCCTTGTGCCTGAATCCGGTCCATCCCTGCCCCCCGAGCTGCGCGAGCCATATCTCCACCACCAAGCCCACGCGCAATACCACCCCTCTGCTCCCTGAGCCTCACTGGGCCACCCAAGCCCCTCTGCATCTGCACCGCCAGCGCACTGCCGCCTTGTGCCTGAACCCGGTTCATCCCTGCCCCCCGAGCTGCGCGAGCCATATTTCCACCACCAAGCCCACGCGCAATACCACCCCTCTGCTCCCTGAGCCTCAATGGGCCACCTGAGCCCTTCTGTGGCTGTCCTGCCGGCGCACCGCTGCTGTGTCTCTGGAGCCGACTCACCTCCGCCAATCGAGCCACCCCTCCACCACCAAGCCCACATCCCACATCACCCCGCTGCCCCCTACAGCCTGATCTCAAGAGAGCTTGCCCACCCACGCCACGGCCAGAATGCCCAAGCGCTGTCCCAGAATGATAAAGTGGGTTGCCCTCATCCAAACTTGCGCAACCGCCACCGACTTGCGCCTGTAGGCCTCTACCCCCAGCACCAACTCCCCGTGACTGGAGCCCTTGCGCTGATTACCTTGCGAGGTGGCCGCGAACTTGAGCAATGCGCTCCACACCTGCGCTGTAACTGTCACGCCGCACTATTCCTACTTGGGGTCCCATCCCCACAGTTGCATGTGTGTCCCAAGCCCTCCCGGTGGCCGATAGTTCACCTGTCGTGTGTGTGTGTGTGTAACAACATTCTGGCGGGCACTGCCTTTTGGAGAGCTCGGTAGATTCGTCTGTCGTGCTGCGAGGAGAGGCAGAAGGTGGTAATGTACACCTTCTGTGTTTTCCCTTGAATTTTGTGGGGAGCACTTAGGTGCCCGCATGTTTCCCTTTTTTGACATGAGGTGTCCATGCTGTGTGATGTGACTGCATTCATGACATAACCATGGACCAACAGGTCCCATCCATCGACCGGGAGCCACTGGGGGGCATGCCAGCAGGGTCCGCTTACTCCGTAACCCAGAGACCAACAGTTGTTTGGCGATGATCGGTCACATCGTATCATCTTTCCATGCTGCTTTGCATTTGGGTTGGGAATATGTATGCGGTTGTGGTATCTTGTCACGGCCCCGCCCTGCTCTTGATTTGCTTCTCACATCCACTGGGTTGATGGTGGGCTGGCTTTTGTTGGCCGATCGCATGCCGTTCAGTGTGTGTGTACCAACCGTGGCGTGTGTCGCAGATGCGTAACGCAGATGCCCCCAGTTCTGAGATGTACGGCGAGTGCCAGGAGCTGCTGCAAATGTTTGGCTTGCCTTACATCATCGCACCTCAGGCACGGCTGCGTCATCTCGTTGCCTCCGTTCATCTCGCTTGCTCACCCTTATGTTCTCGATTCTTTGTAGTTCTAAGGGTCTGCGGGGTGCTTTGAGTGGCGCGCCTCCCCCGGTGCTCGAGGATCTCTGCTCATGAGTCTCAAGTAGCCTGGCCACCTCCCCTTCCAGCGCTCCTCCGCTCAGTGGGCTCCCCACATGTTTTGCTGGGCTCGCCAGAGACGCCGTGGCCGCGGAGTCCGTCTGCGTGCTCTGCCCTTGCTGCCCAAGCTCTGATCAAGCTGCAGGTTGCTCCAGAGGAGCAGCGCCTGGGTGTCCAGACGTCGCCGCGGCCGGGAGAGGGGTAGAGGGGTGCGGGGGGGGGCGCCAGGAAGCGGAGGCCCAGTGCGCCTTCCTCAATGAGACGAACCTGGTGGACGGCGTCATCACCGATGACAGCGACGTGTTCCTGTTTGGGGGGGACAAGGTGCGCTTCGTAGGGCGTTGGCAACCGGCCCATGCTCACCTTGATCCGCGGGCTGGGCACGGTAGGGAGGGCACGGGAATGCGCGTGAAGCGAGATCGTGCGGCCCGGATGCTGCCAGGTGTACAAGAATATCTTCGAGGGCAACAAGTACGTGGAGGCGTACCAGATGAGCGACATCGCCAGCGACCTCGGCCTGTCCCGTAAGAAGCTCGTTTACATGGTGCGCCGCGGCAGGGCGGACCCACGCCGAGCAGGATCTCGAAGGGTGAAGCCGCGCAGCCATCCTGCGGCCATGGGCAGCCGATGTGGGGCCTGTGTTGAGTGCGCTTGCCTTTATTTGGAGGGGGTGTGGCAAATAGTCGTAGGGGGTAATGGAAGTGCGGAGGGGAGAGCCGCGCGGGAGGGTCAGGGCATGTGATGATGACGGGGCGGCGTGCGGGCAGGCACTGCTGCTCGGAAGCGACTACACGGAGGGCATCAGGTTCGCGAGAGCGAGGCTTGCCCGTCTCCTCGCCTGCCCCTCACATGCAGTCATGGTCGATGGTGAATGGGCCGCGCACTATGCACGCATGCTCAGCATGAACATACAGTTCGATGCAATTCTGATTGGTCGGCACGCTCCCGTTGTGAAGGGCGGCTAGTCACTGGCTGGTGTGCAGTTGCGTGGGCCGTGACATCAACGGTCACGAGTTAACGGTCACGAGTCAATAGTCACCAGTCAATGGTCACCAGTCAATGGTTACCAGTCGATGGTCACCAGTCAATGGTCACCAGTCAATGGTCACCAGACAATAATCAATTGTTTCTGGTCAGTGGTTTCGGTCATTGCTCACTAATCGATGGTTAATGGTCGATAGTCACCAGTCAACGGTCGATCGATGGTCGATGGTCGATGGTCGATGGTCACCAGTCAACGGTCGATGATCGATGGTCAATAGTCGATGGTCACCAGTCAACGGTCGATGATCAATAGTCAATGGTCGATGGTCAGTGGTCACCAGTCAACGTTCAATTGTCATTAGACAACAGTTGACGGTCACTAGACAACGGTTGATGGTCGCTAGTCGACGCTGAATGGTCACTGGTCGATGCTGAATGGTAGTGAATGGTCACTGGTCGATGCTGCATGTTAGTGAATGGTCACTGGTGCGATGCTGCATGGTCGACTGAATGGTCACTGGTCGATGCTGAATGGTAGTGAATGGTCACTGGTCGATGCTGCATGGTACTGAATGGTCACTGGTCGATGCTGCATGGTACTGAATGGTCACTGGTCGATGCTGCATGGTACTGAATGGTCACTGGTCGATGCTGCATGGTAGTGAATGGTCACTGGTCGATGCTGAATGGTAGTGAATGGTCACTGGTCGATGCTGCATGGTAGTGAATGGTCACTGGTCGATGCTGCATGGTACTGAATGGTCACTGGTCGATGCTGCATGGTAGTGAATGGTCACTGGTCGATGCTGCATGGTACTGAATGGTCACTGGTCGATGCTGCATGGTACTGAATGGTCACTGGTCGATGCTGCATGGCAGTGAATGGTCACTGGTCGATGCTGCATGGTAGTGAATGGTCACTGGTCGAGTAGAATGTCACTGGTCGATGCTGAATCACTGGTCGATGCTGCATGGTAGTGAATGGTCACTGGTGGCATGGATAAGAATGGTCACTGGTCGATGCTGAATGGTAGTGAATGGTCACTGGTCGATGCTGCATGGTAGTGAATGGTCACTGGTCGATGCTGAATGGATGTGAATGGTCACTGGTCGATGCTGCGTGGTAGTGAATGGTCACGTGTATCCAAACATGGCGGAACAATGCCATGTCCGTCTCCGCACTATGTTCGCATGTTTTACGCTTTCGCGTGTCTCAGCTAATTCTGGGATCCGATGAACTAGTGCGCTTCCCCTCGGTGGCGCGCAGCAGCGGGCAGTCGGAACACTGCGCCACTGATTCCACTGCAGCGAGACCGCAAGCTCTGCAGAAGGCCCCCCCCTGGAGCCGCCCTTCAGGGGTTGCTGTCCTGTGGTGACTTGGGTAGGGTTAAGAAGGTACCATGGTGATGGTGTGGGGTTGCAGCGGGGTCGGCATTGTGAACGCGGTGGAGATTGTCAAGGCCTTCGAGTCCCTCGAAGGTGACGCTCCGTGCGCCGCCCGCCTTCGGCATCTTGCTCGTGGGCCCAAAGGAATCATGGGTCGAGCCCAAAGACCGCGCCAACGTGCCGCATGGGGAGCTGCAAGGGGGCCTCTTGCGGAGGCCTCATGCGATCCAGTCTGGTCCAGGCGACACAATGGGATCCAACGGGCTTTGGTGGGCTCCCATGGGGGCTCTAGCGTCCGCCAGCTTCACCGAGACCCAAAGGGACTCCAGCAGGGCTCCGGTCATGAGCTCCATGTGGGGTTCGGGTGTGGAGCCTGGCCGCCGCCCTCACGGTCTGGAGGGCATGAAGGGGTTCCAACGGGCCTGGGGGCTTCTGGTCGCCAGCTGGATTCTCTGAGGGACCGAGGGGGTCAAGGAGGAGGGCTGCGAGAAGCTGAGTTCTTCTACAACTAAGGATTTCGTTGGGGGGGCGGGGTGGCGAGGAGGAGCAGGGCTGAAGGAGTTCAAGGAGTGGGTGCAGAGCGCGGATAGCGCCCTCGTAGAGAAGCTAGAGCGTGCAAAATCCAAGAAGAGGGCGAGCCGGGCCCGCGTGAGGCTGCAGGAATCGCCGGATGCCTCGGGGGACTCCGGAGGGGAGGAGGGGGCGGGCAAGGGGAGCGCGAGGCGAAAGGAGGGCGAGCCGGAGACTGGAGACGAAGAGCTCGACCGCGCGGCAGCGTACCGCGAGGAGTTCAAGCGCAAGCACCGCGGCGCAAAAACAAGCTGGGACCTGCCGGACACGTTCCCGAGCGAGTCGGTCGTGAGGGCCTACATCGAGCCGCAGGTCTCCGGCCCCCTCAGCCTCCCCTCCCGGTGCTCCCTCCAGCCTCTCGCTGGTGCTGATGGGGGATCCTGCACACTTAGCGCGCCTTCGGACTTCCACTTGGACGAGCCCCGGCCGGTCAACCCTCTCACAGATCTGATCCCTCCAGCATCTAGCTGAAGGCCCAGCGATGTGGGCAATCCACACCTGTCTCAAATATCCGCCCAGCGCTGATACGCAGCCCCCCCCCCACCCCTTCTCACGTATTAAATCGGGTCTCCCACCGTCTATTTCGCTTCCGGGGGTGGCATTGGCAGGTGGACAGGTCCAAGGACAAGTTTGAGTGGGCAAGACCGGATTTGGCGCTTCTGCGGCACTTCTGCAGCGACAAGGTGTGCCCACCCCTCGAGCCCGGAGGGACTGTGCCGCCTGCTCTCTGGGTGTCGCCACGCGCCCTCGCGGCTTCGCAGAGGGGGGCGCTGTGCCGCCTGCTCTCTGGGTGCCGCCACGCGCCCTCGTGGCTTCGCAGAAGGGGGCGCTGTGCCGCCCGCTCTCTGGGTGCCGCCACGCGCCCTCGCGGCTTCGCAGAAGGGGGGCGCTGTGCCGCCTGCTCTCTGGGTGCCGCCACGCGCCCTCGCGGCTTCACAGAGGGGGGGGCGTGCCACGCACTGGCAGGCTTGGTCGTTGAGGGGGTGCAGCGAGTGGCGAATGGTGGAGCAGGGTGCCGGCAGACCGTAGGAAGCACACAGATGCTGAGATTGAGAGCATATTCCCTGGCGGTCGGCTCAGGAGCTGGCGAGCGACCCTGTTCTCCTTGAGTTCTGTGGGGCAGCCTTTCCAGGGAGGGCGCTCTCCGCAGCACGAGCAGCGTGAGAGCAGGTGCAGGGAGCTTCAGGGCGCGGGACCTCACATCTCTCTTCAGGCTCTTCAGGCTCTTCAGGCGTTACAGTTGTCGGTGAAGTGGAAGGGCGCCGGAGGAAGGGAGCCGAGTGTCATTGAACGTCGGTGAATCGCATGGTGTGTTGGTGTGGGATGGGGGTCCTGGCAGTTCGGATGGTCCCAAGAGAAGGTGGATGAGCTGTTGTTGCCAGTTCTAGAGGTACGAGTATCACCTCCCTGTGGTGTTATGCCTGAGGGAACCGCTCAACTCAAGCCACTCGATCAATGCATTCCACCTCCCCGTGACGCGCATGTCTTGGCAGCACTTTGGCGAGGGTCTCGTCGCAGTCAAGCACTGTTTGCTTGCACTGAGATTGCCTCGCTCTTGGCATCTGGACGATTCGCGATCCAGCGCACGGCAAAGGCGTCCTGCGCGCCATCGCCACTGCTCGTCTCGCCCGCATTCATTCCCTTTTTTGTGGGAGTGTTTTGTGTGTGGCTTATTCTTGGACCTATTCCTTTGGCACCACCTAGGCGCAGAAGATCGGCTCCACTACCCACACCGGGGATCAAAGGATTCAGCACACACTTCAGGACACTCATTTGCATATTCCGGAGTTCGCTAGTGAAGAATGGGACCCCCTAAGCTTCACTGGGCCACCTGAGCCGCTCTGCAACTGCACTGCTGGCGCACTGCTGTTGTGCCTGTGAAGCCGGTTCACCTCTGCCCCCCGAGTGAGTGCGGCTTTTCCCTGGACGGATTCCTTTGGATGGACATAATAATAGAACATTGGCTGCACTATGTACCCTCACCGGGGATCAAAGGATTCAGCACACACATCGGGACACTTATCCGGATTCTCCGGAGCTCACTAGTGAAGAAAGGGACTGGTTGAGCCATCTCGCCACCACCAAGCCTACGCTCATGACCACCCTCTGCTCCCTGAGCCTTACTGGCCCCTCTGCAACTGCCCTACCGGTGCGCTGTTGCTGTGCCTCAGAAGCTGGTTCGCCTCTGCCCCCCGAGCCGCTCGAGACATCTCTCTACCACCAAGCCCACGCTCAGGACCACCCCTCTGCCCTTTACATGCCCTAGAGCCTGGTCTGAAGAGAGCTTGCCCACCCAGGACACGGACGGTATCCCAAGGGCTGTGCCAAGGGGCTGAGCATGATGAACTGGATTGCCCCCATCCGATCTTGCGCACCCGCCAGCAATCTGCGCTTGCAACCCTCTACCCCCAACACCAACTATATGGGACTGAAGCTCTGGCATTGAATGCCCTGCGAGGAAGCCGCAAACTTGAGGAATGCGCTCTACACTTGCACTGCAACTGCAGTGCTGCACTGTTCCTACTTGGTAGGACGAGGTGAATTGTAGATATATATATATATATATATATGATAGGATAATATTTATCACACACACACATACACACTGAGTCGAACAATAATTAGCAGCACACTGAAACTTCACTTACAGATCAATAGGGGTTTTCCTACTTGGGATTTATCTGTGGTGATTACGAGCGCCGCCTGTCTGAATGAATTATGACTGTACTCTCATCTCACAATAATACGTGCTGTGTCATAAATTGCGTATCAGTACAGCTCACTCCCTGCTGGGGAGTAACCGGCGGGAGTACGAACAGATAAAGCGGCGTCTACGACATCCCTTATCATCTTTGATCTGTAAGTGAAGTTTCAGTGTGCTGCTAATTATTGTTCGACTCGGTGTGTGTGTGTGTGTGTGTGATAAATAGTATCCATCGTATCATCTTTCCATGCTGCTTTGCATTTGGGTTGGGAATATGTATGCGTTTGTGGTATCTTGTCACGGCCCCGCCCTGCTCTTGATTTGCTTCTCACATCCACTGGGATGATGATGGGCTGGCTTTTGTTGGCCGATCTCGTGCCGTTCAGTGTGTGATAAATATTATCCTATCATATATATATATATATATACAATTCACCTCGTCCTACCAAGTAGGAACAGTGCAGCACTGCAATTGCAGTGCAAGTGTAGAGTGCGTTCCTCCCTACTCGGGATCCCAGCCCCACACAGGCTTGTGTGTCCCAAGCCCTCCCGGTGGCCGATAGCTCACCAACTGGTCGTGGCCTTCCCGACAGCTGCTCATCACTGTGAGTTCCGGCACTGCCAACAACCTCGCCCCGTGGTCAGGGAACCTGATGAGATGGCGTATGCTGCCGCGCAACCTGTAAGTGGGCATCGTTTATGTGTGGCTTATCCTTGGACCGACTCCTTTGGCATCACGTAACCAGAAAGGATCGGCTGCTCTATGTACCCTCACCAGGGATCAAAGGACTCAGCACACACTTCAGTAACATTCAGATATATGCATCATGTGGATTGTGACAACATATTCCACGTATCGCACCCGCTTGATTGTGGCAACTGCAGTATAGTTCTTGTATGGATACAACCAATGGTAGGGTTCCTCCTCTCCTAATATGACTGTGAATGGCTTCATGTTGATAGCATGGAGGTCTCCTGTGTTCGTAAATTTCCCAAGTGGGAATCGTGCACTGGGGAAGATGATTCACATTGGAGCTGGACTCCTTCCGCCAATCGCGCTGGAAAACGAATTTGCAATGTTGAAAATGACGGCCATAGTCAATGCATTGTGATCAAGGAATGCCAATTGAAAAAGTCGATGTAGAATGTATTCAACTCATATTTCTATGATATATTCACTAATAGTTTATCCAACGTTCATCCATCATCCATTGTGAGAAGGGAATCCACCAAATGATGTCTAAATAATTATAATTGACAGCTCTAGTATAAGCCAACTATGTTTGCCTGGCTTTATGTCTAAATAATTATAATTGACAGCTCTATTATAAGCCAACTATGTTTGCCTGGCTTTATGTCTAAATAATTATAATTGACAGCTCTATTATAAGCCAACTATGTTTGCCTGGCTTTATGTTTATTCTTCAAAGACTTGTTGAAAGAATGAAATAATCTAATTTGGTATGCCCATGTTGGCCAGAAAGGGAGAGCCGGGGCTTGACGGGTGCAGGAGTACGACAAGCGCCAGACTCAGATGCGAATGGATCAGTTTTATTTAGCGCAGCGGTTCGCAAAGATCAAGAGCAGCCGGCTGCAGAGGGCCGTCGCCGGGATCACGGGCAAGCATGATACGGTGCAGCCCCCGCGCCTCGGCGGGTGACATTAAACCCGACACCTTTCCCCTCTCCCCCCCTTTGCATCCGCCTGAAGCTACTTGCGATGAGTTAATGATGAGCGAGCACACCACTAGCCTTTTCCTCCTTGCTCACCCCTGCCCGTCACAGGCGTCTACTCGCGGCGCCGCCCTCGCTGTGCACAGCGACCCCGGCAGCTCGGCTATCCTCGGGGTGCTTCGAGCAGCACACCTCGGGAGCGAGTATGCGACAGCGACTCGGCATGATTGTGGGAACCTGCGGTATTCACCAGCGGCTGTTCCCTTCTCTTGACCACCGGATGCTTCCCTCGCCCCTGCAGGAGCTGACGCTACCGGGCACTGGCTCAAAGGGCGGCCCCAGCAAAGCAAAGGGAGGGAAAGCGGCGGGGCCCCGCCGCAGGAAGAGGGCGCGTTCGGAGCAGGGCGCGGGATGTGGGAGCCCGGGTGAAGCGCCGGAGGTGGGCGAAGAACAAAGCGCCCACGATTCCGCCGCACCTAGCGTGAGCAGGAAGAGCGACGCGCGCAGAACCCGGTGCGTCCCCGAAAATAAGTAGTCAGAGTGATGCGGTCAGGCATCGGAAAATTGGGGGAAATGCCCCCGCCGGCTTTCTGCCAGCTCGGCTGTTTCGCCCCTTTTGGATCCGGAATCATCGCGGGATTGGGGTTCCGCATCTGTTCATGTTCCATCGCCGGGATGGTGGAGACAGCTGTTGCGCCGTGCATGGTACACGGCGCGTGGTGTGTGCTGTTGAGAGTCGTCGCCAGATGGCGTCCCACTCAAAAAAACTCAGCATGCAATGTGTGATGCGTCTGAAATGAAGCGGGACATAATGCGGAATATGGTGATCATATTCCGCATTATGTCTTACGATGATTTACGCTGTTCTGTGTTTGCTATATATAGCGTAACACAAAATGCACGCACTGCTCGTCGGAGCGGGCAAGTCTTCTTTGGAGCGGCCAACTCCATACCACTCTTCTATTTATACACATTTGAGCTTTCCGAGTGAGGCTCCGATACCACTCTTCTATTTATACACATTTGAGCTTTCCGAGTGAGGCTCCGATACCACTCTTCTAGTTATACACATTTGAGCTTTCCGACTGAGGCTCCGATACCACTCTTCTATTTATACACATTTGAGCTTTCCGAGTGAGGCTCCGATACCACTCTTCTATTTATACACATTTGAGCTTTTCGAGTGAGGCTCCGATACCACTCTTCTATTTATACACATTTGAGCTTTCTGAGTGAGGCTCCGATACCACTCTTCTATTTATACACATTTGAGCTTTCCGAGTGAGGCTCCTATACCACTCTTCTATTTATACACATTTGAGCTTTCCGAGTGAGGCACCCATGCGGGCGTTCGAGAAGAAGAGGGGTGTCCACCGCAATTTTTGCGAGGGGATATCTGTGAAGCCCCTTATCAAGGGCTGAGAATCATCGATGAGAGCAAGGTTGTGGAATTCAATGTGAAGCCCATCGGCGCTGCACCGTTGCAGCATACCGAAGAGCCCTTGCCAGATATCGTCGTGTGCCTGAGACCTCTCCCGCTTGCCGCGCTCCCCGTGATCCCTCGGTTAGTAGACAGGATTGCCTTCAACTCAGAATCACCATGAAAGCATGGTTATACCGCCTTCTCCCTGTTACCAGTTTAATGGTGAATGGTTTTTTCTCACTCGGTGGCAGCTCCGGTTACCGATGATCAACTCGATTCGTCGATCCTAACATTCCAAGAATTACTTGCCACCCTCCCAAGAACTCTGTGTGACCAGAACGCTCATGTTGCCTCTCAGGAAAAAGAAGTAGACATCGGCAAGTCGGACGACTGTGTGGCAATATGTGGCAATTTGTGTGGTATGGCTCAAAACATGTTAGGGAATAGTTGTGTGCAGTACGTATACGTGTGCAGCATCTTTACACCATCACAAAACCATCAATTTGTAGACAGTCAATAACTTGTTCGGAACCTTTTCAGCAAATGACCAAATAGTCTGATAAATCAATAGCACTTTTCATGATATCGAAAATTCCATCATGTCGTCGAAGGCATGTACTGTGTTCTGAAATATATTATATCAATAAATAGGTTGAATGGCGTTCGTCAAACGATTTTCCTATAGACGGGAGTCGAAAGCTTTGATATACAATGAATGACTGAGTTAGGGTTTGTGCGAAAGTTACAAGAGCAACTCGAATGTGTCCCGATCTTCAAAATCTGCATGACGTTGTCCGAGGTTGTGAAACATATCAATGAGCCTTCAGCCTACGTGCTTTGGTATGGACCGCGACCGTCCCAATGGGATGAAATCCGCGCCGGCGGGCAGCGAACGGAAAATCCGATGGTGGAGCGGCTCGTGGGCGCATGGTAGTGTCGCTGTCTATGACTGGAAATCGCATGCTCGTACTGCCGTGACACCCATGTACCGAGCAGCGAACGAACCGCCTGGTGGATGTCCTCCCAAAAGAGCCCCAGCAGAATCCGTAAACTGTGCGTACCACCCTCGAGAGTCATACATGTCGTGAACTCCATATCACAGTAGTTCCACCATAATGAAATCACAGAGCCATGCCGCCGCCAGCAGACGTGCACACGCCTAGCCCATCCCGTCGCCCGTTTAGCGTAGCGAACCACTAGACACGAAAGACCCCTCGAAGCACTGCTCGAGGGAAATGGTGGGTCCAAACCTGTGAGATATACGATCTCAAAATAAGTGCTCCCCTTCGAGTCGCGCGCGAACAAGAGTCTCGAATGATAAGATAGAGACCGATATATCGGAACGAGTTACGGGGTAACGGTGATACATTTTTGCGAAGTCGCATATTTTCTTACACATATTTCTTTTTTATTTTCTTTCATTTTCGCTCATGACAGTGGCACACTCCCTAATGTTGTGCGATGTTAGAGGTTATTTTATTTTCCAAATTTGTGGAAATTTTGGAAACCCGCCCCCGGGGGGGCTTAAGGGCTGTTTTGAACTTTTTTCTTGGTATTTAGGGTTTTCACCGCTAGGTTGAGTGGGGGGGGGCGGGGGCTAGGCTATGAGCTTTTGGTCGGTACCCCTCAACCTTTTCCGGGCTGCTTTATTTGAAATTCAACATCATATTATATTGGCACCTCGACCTAATACTCCACTTTTATAAACAAGGCAGGATATACATTGGCTCTTCGGCCTAATAATTATAATACAAATCATATTTGAGCCGTCGCAAAAGGTTCGGACGGTAAATGCATAATCGATCTAAATCTGAGATTTTCAATGTTTTGGGAGTTATTAGACCTTATCAGGGCAATTCTAAGACCCCGCGAGGATTTTTTTTTCTGTAAACCTTTTTTTGTGCTCGCCTGGGGCGAAAATCGTTATTTTTGGGGCATTTTGAGTGCGCAGGTGCTAGACGAATTGGATATAGGATCGGGATCGCGTGTTTGAATTTCGTGGGACCTCTTGGGGACCCTCACTAAAAACTTTGTCGAAGAAATAATGAGCAATTTTTATTTGGGTGCTCGCCGGGGGCGAGACTGACTGTTTCCGGGGCCTGGACAGGCCATTTTCAGTGCGCGGGTGCTAAAGTTGGACCCCCATCGATCGATATTTTTCGAAATTTTGTCGAAAAGTCTTACAGTACATAGACGGTAGAGACGGTGTCGGCTGTCGATGTCGATGTCGCCGCCCTTCCTTTCGTTCAGATTTACAATATTCTTTGTCGACAGTGAGACGCAAGAACAGCCAACAGCGAACAGGGGGGGAATCATCATCACCATGCTCGTCGAAGACTATTCTTCAGCTTCAGATGCAATATCTGAATCTGATATATTTGAGCTCGAGGACAACGCCAACACGACAACTCTCCGCCCAGTGCACCTAGACCTGGGACGTGACTATGGCGACTCATCGGAGGACAGCGACGACCGCGAACCGAGTCGCTTGGAGGTAGTGTATGCACGCACGCGTTTTAGGAAACCGATTTTCTCGGAGCGCTGCCTCCCGACAGAGGGGGCTCCGCAAGCTCCGCACACTCCGTACTTAAGCCCGCCCCCTCGCCCCCTCCGCTTTTTTCGCCTCTGTTTTTCTTTCGTTCTTTTTGTTCCCTTTTGTTGTCTCCCTTTTCTATTTTCCCCTTTCTCTTTTCCCTTTTCTCTTGGTTTTACCGCTCACGTTTCATTTTACGTAACATAATATCATAGTCTACTCTATTACTCACCGCATTATTTTAGCTCATTGCATGATTACATCTCACCGCATTATTTCATCGCACCGCATTATTTCATCTCACCGCATCATTTCATCTCACCGCATGATTACATCTCACCGCTCATCTCACCGCATTATTTCATCTCTTCATCTCACCGCATTATTTCATCTCACCGCATTATTTCATCTCACCGCATGATTTCATTTCGCCGCATTATTTCATCTCACCGCATTATTACATCGCAGCGCCTCCGCGCCTCCGCATCGCCGCGCCTCCGCGCCTCCCTCAGCGGCTCTACGGCTCCGGGAAAAAGGAGAAACTTTTCATCAAAATTTAGGCATCCTGAAAAAAGGGCAAAAAAATATAGGCTCGGCCCCGAAAAATGGGTAAAAAGAAATTAGGTGATTTCCAAAAAAATATTGTTTGTGCCAAGGCGTGGCCCTCCTTGTGATTGGATTGTTGATTGAAAAGTAACTTTTATTAATGAATTTTAAGTCTACTCCAAAGCATAGTCATCCTCGCATACAAATAATCTCTTGGCGTGTATCAACCTTTGCATTGAGAAAATGTTCGTTTGTCGAGGATGGTGAGAAGTGTACTATGCCATACTAGCTTGCGTGTACTCATCCTGCTTGCAAACTTATTTCTACCTAAAGATATTTCGCGCGAATACGTATACGAATGTTGAAATTTATCAGGCATGCAAAAGGCATTCCGAAGATATCTTCTGCGTGCCTTTCGCATATCTTCTACACTACTTCTCGATTTTAGAAGACATCAGGAAGTTATGTAGAAGACATCCAGAAGACGTCTTCTACGCGTCCTATAATGTCTACCATCTTCTGAGTTTCAGAAAACGTTAAGAAGATCTTCCACGAAGACATCCAGAAGAGGTATCAGAAGACATCCATACGACGTATAGAAGACATATATATATATATATATATGATATCTTTTGGGCGTCTTCTCTACATCTTCCCCGAAGATCTTCCGGACGTCTTCTGGAACTCAGAAGATGGCAGACATTATTAGACGCGTATAAGACGTTTTCTGGATGTCATCTAGATATCTTCTGGATCCCAGAAGACGTCGCAGAAGACCTTCAGAAGACGTTCAGAAGACGCGACTTCCGATTTTCCCAGAATTGGGGTACCTACTTGGTACTAACAATCTTGGTATCACCACTTGCTTGATGCATGCACATGCTTAGTACCACGTTTTTAATGTAATATACCCGGTCAAACATGCAGCGAGACTCAGCCCGTACGTTTTGCGAGAGAGGAATAAACGCTCACACAACGAAGAAAAACCAGAACGGCAAAATCGGGAAAATCGAACGATTTCGCGATCTGCGCATCGTGGACGATTTCTGAACCGTTCCCCGATTTACAGCTCCGTTGCATCCAAAAGGCCCATTCTCCGTCATTATTTCGAATGACCGTTTGTAAATATCTGATATGTAATACTTTAGCCATTCGATTATCTTTTTGGCAGTTTCGGGGTGTTGTATTAGTAGGTATTAGTTCATGTGATTACTATTGATTGATGACCTAAATGTCATAATCACAATCAATTGATTCCTGCATGAGAACATCATACTCTCGTCCCCAAAGGTTAGACGAGCCGCGCTTCGCGCGGCTACTCACGGAGAGACTGATTTCACCCCCCACTATAAGGTGGGGGCCTGTCTCCTGCTGTCCCCCCTCGGAGTGTAGTGCGCGTGTCACTCTGCCGCGACTTGCCGATCCGCCAGTCCGCGACAGTAAAACCTACAGTCTGTTCATTTTTACTATCTTAGACTTCCGAGAGTTCCGCTGCCTGTGCTTGCCTGACCCGCAGCCATAATTATATATATATATATTCATTATGTATATTGGGGAAAAAATCGGAGATGAAATCGAAGATTCCCCCTCTTTTGAAAAATCGGGAAAAAATTCAGTGCTTGTTAGCAGTGCAGAGGGTTGACGCCCAAATCGTAGGCTGTACACGACAACGTATGCTGTATTCAATTGAAGCCCGAGTGTATTGTAAATAAAAGTTTTGGAATAATTTTGCATATATAAATTAGGTCCTCATTCTTGGCAATACCAGGATTGCTTGAACGGATTCAGAAAATTCAGCCCCTTTAACAGTGCAACAAGTTGACGCCCAAATCGTAGGCTGTACACGACAGCGTATGCTGTATCCATATTATATCAATTGAAGTACGAGCGTATTGTAAATAGAAATTAGGTCCTCATTCATGGCAATACCAGGATTGCTTGAACGGATTCAGAAAATTCAGCCCTTTAACAGTGCGAAATTAACACTGCGTTTTTGACGCCCAAATCGTAGGCTGTACTACGTATGCTGTATCCATATTATATGAATTGAAGCCATTGCATTGTGTCAGCCATGTGACTACGTGACACAGCACATACTTTACAAATCACTTCCCACTGCGTCAATAATATAATTCAGGTCATCAGTGGATAATGAAAAATATAAACAGGAATAAATTGATTATTTGATTTATATCAAAAAGCACGCAACGTTACGCTCAAGTCGTTCAAGTGTCGTGAACAGTGAACAATGCCGTTGTGACCATTGAACAGTGTGCTGTCAATAACCCTTACGCCGGAAGCGATCTTATAAATAGATATTGCGCAACAAAACGATGGAGCGAGAATTCAGAAACAGTGAATGCTATCCATACACGTGGCATAAAAATCCTTTGCCTTTGCCCCAACTTAGATGTCCATATTTATATGGATGCATTGTGGCATCGTTAAAAACAGTAATCACTATATTTCTATTTTAAGACCAAAGGTCGATCGTTGGCGGATCGGGACATAAAAGTAGTAGCCTAATCATTCGTTTTATAGCATTTCTGCCGGCTGCTATTCAATACAAACCATAAATAGAGAAGTATGCTGTATCCATATTATATGAATTGAAGCCCGAGTGTATTGTAAATAAAAATTAAAACGTACCCAGCGTGCGGTAGAAATGAGTAAGGTCACCCATAAATGACTGCGTTAATAATATAATTCAGGAGGGGGGGGCGGAGCCCCGCCGGTTACCCCTATCTACTCAGCCCGAAAGACACCTGTAATTTGGACAATGATAACATGTAGGTTTTCGAGGCATGCAAATCATTAATGGGCCCATTAATACGCCCAAAACGTAGGCTGTACACGACACAGTGTATGCTGTATGCATATTATATCAATTGAAGCTCGAGTGTATTGTATATAAATATAGGGGGTGAAGGGGGGTGAAGGGGGGAG
>LGRX02030630.1:39443-53709 GCA_001247695.2 Cymbomonas tetramitiformis | reverse complement strand
GTTTACGTACCCCCTATATATATTCATTATATATCATGAGAACCACGATATCTACTAGCTACATAGAGGGGTACGGAAAAAGGCGGTACGATCACTGCAGGTTGAACACAGGCAGTGAAAGGACTCGAGGATAATATTACGGGAGTAAGGGTTGGCGGCTTGCGCCGCCAAGTTATTACGAAGGGAAGATTGTCTGTGAGGGGCGCGTGTCGCAATGTCATCATCATAACGTGTGACACTGCGACCGCAACTACGATGCTTCAGGTTGAGTGACACAAGGAGTCACCTACTACTAGATACTACTATAGGGTACCTAATATTGTACTCTACGTGACACTACCTGACTACGAAGTGGTCACTAAAGATGAAGCACTACCCATTTAATGGAAGGGTACACTACGGTATGCATGCTAGAAAATACGTCTAGGGCACTACCGATTTACGTACAAAAAGCACACTCAGCAAATTACCTCTAAGGCACTACCAAGTAAAGTGCTTCTAAGCACTACCTACGAAAGGGATCGCAACGTGTGATCGTAGAATGTTGAAAATGTTGATTGTCGTTCTAAAAGATAATTTCAGGTCCCTCGAAGATCATCACACGCCATGGGGACGTGGAGAAGGGTCAAAACTGAAAACTGGCCTTGGCAGATCGCGCGAAGTAATTTGGCTGTAAAATGTCGACCATGCCCACACTTAACACGTCGAATTTTCTTGAAATTGAGGCCGTTGAGGAACAGCTTTTGAGGGGTTTGGCTGTTCAGGTTGGTGTCGAGGAATCCCAACTCCCAGAGGGGTAGGGAGGAGAGAAGGGTCGACGAACGCGATGTGGCTGAAAATCTGGCCAGAAAATCTGCCAAATGGCTGATTAGTAAAGAATGACGAAGAAGACAAAGAGGTTGAGGAAGATGTACGGTTTACGGGAAACCGGTTCCCAAGAGTCCATTCAGTTTACGAAAAGGGCAGCGCGTTAAAAATGCCGAAAGGTCAAAAATAGCACTACCGACGATGAGAGGTGGATGGCACATCCGATTTCCAGATCTGAAAGAGGGGGGTCACTGAAAATGCGGCAGGTCGCGGGGCGCAGCAGGTCTGCGAAATTCCAGGCTGACGGCGGTTGCTGCTGAGAGGTTGTCATCAAATGACGTTGGTCGCCAAAGTGGGGTCACTACTCCCATCGAAATGGCTGAATTTCCGGGGACACAAATTCCGGAAAAGAGAGATTGCTGCCGGGGTCACCACTCCCTTGTGGCAGCGAGATAAAGTTTGCAGCGGTCGCGTTGGCCGAGATCATTGCAAAAACCATGCCGGCTGTAAAAATGAAGCTAGTAAACGCGGAAAATCTCAAGATTTCGCGAATCAGAACCTGGAAAATACAGGGGAAGCGTAAGCGAGGCCCATAACCTCATGAGAACCACGATATCTACTAGCTACATAGAGGGGTACGGAAAAAGGCGGTACGATCACTGCAGGTTGAACACAGGCAGTGAAAGGACTCGAGGATAATATTACAGGAGTAAGGGTTGGCGGCTTGCGCCGCCAAGCTATTACGAAGCGAAGATTGTCTGTGAGGGGCGCGTGTCGCAATGTCATCATCATAACGTGTGACACCGCGACCGCAACTACGATGCTTCAGGTATGAGTGACACAAGGAGTCACATACTACTAGATACTACTATAGGGTACCTAATATTGTACTCTACATGAATACACACACACACACACACACACACACACACACATATATATATATATGTATATCCACTTGACCCGTTATCACACTTCCCGTGAGGTTATGAGCTGTTACCACTTCAGTGGTGGCATTTTCGTTTGATTAAGATCCGTCTCACCGAACGCACCTGGTCACCCACCCGACGGTCTACCGAATCTACCTGGCACCCACCCTTGCTTTACCCACCCTAGCGCCACAATTTGCGCCTAGGTTTGTCTCAATTTGAGTTGTCGAAACGTCTACCCACCTTTTACCCACCCGTCACCTTTCCGTTTTTTACAATGTCGCGTATCTCATCATCAACGAAACCCAAAGGAGACCTTCGTGGACTGGTGACGCCGAAGCCAGCTTCTCCGACACCGTCCGTTACACACAACACTGGCCCTGGTGGTGTGCCTCTTGTGGACCCGCCGACCTCAGCCGCTCCTCCACTTGATGATCCGATTTTGACTACTGGACCTACACCTGTGATGGAGAAACCCACGCATCGGGAGATTTCAGCGGTCGACTACTTCGAGGATACCGCCAATCTTCGGCACACGCCATATCGTGCCTCTACACGAGGCACTCTCACTGACCACCTCGCCAAGACCTTCGAGTACGCCGAGAACGGCATCGACGTCCTCAAAGCTCGCGATTATCACCCTAGGGGCAGCGGTATTACGCTCGACGGCGTAAATGCCAAGCGTGACTACTTTGCCCTACGCTCTGCTATGGCCACGGTTCTGGATTCCGTCGACTCCGTGGAGACGGCGAAGATCTTCGACTTCGACCTTGCGTTTGCCGCCTACAATTACGATGCCAACGCCGTTGCCTTCACCATGCTATCTGTTCTAATTCGTGGGCCTGCCTTGGACGTCTACCACTCGACCGCCAAGCTCTACCCCTTCGACGGTAGTCGCGCTCTCCTTCTACGCCTGCATTTTGACGTGGAAGGTGTGCAGCGTGGTGACAAAGGGAAGTTCATGGAGGACATGCGAGCCCTACGCATTGACGATCGCGACACCCTCACCCATCGTATCCGTCGCGTATGGTTGCGTGAGGGTGTTAGCCGCCTCGCCCGCCCCATTACGCCTGACTCTGGTGGTGTGGGGGATTCGTCTTCACCCTCTGGTGGTGGCCGTGTGATGGCCTTTCGCTCTCGCTATGTCTTTGCTGCTGAGGGAAAGTGGGAGGAGACTGGAGGTCCGTACCGCATTTGGAACGGACAGGGGCGCCCCTGCGTGGTGTGCTATCGCCTCTACGCCCTCACCGACGTCCACGCCGACACCAACGGCCTTTGCCCATGGGTGTGCGTTGACGCATTCTCCACGGGCAGCCCCCCAACCGCATCCGCTCCGATCGAGCGACCTACTCTGGCATCGGACGCCTGGCAGAAGAAAGACCCACAACAGCCTTCTGCCATGACCTTCCGCCCGTAGGTGCCTGTTTCCCCTGGTCTCGACGATGTGCTGCCGGCGGATGCACCTTTCCCAGGTGTCGATGCCCCCAGCACGGACGAGGAGGAAGCTGACCCGCCGACGCTCGCGATGATTGCTGGCTATGAGAGCGAGGAGGATTGGCCTGCCCTTATTAGAGATGGACCGGTTTGGACCCCACTTGCCGCAGCTACTGACCCAGCGCCGGATAATCCCGCTTAGAAATTTCAAACCCTAGATCGGAAGATGTGTGATTGACTTCTGCAAAAGTACCAACGAAGGCGGATGCCGTTCTAGCTGAGCTGAAAAAGGCTCCTTAGGGTTACTGATGTAGGTGGCCGGCAGGCCTAGATTACAGATTAAACATTGTGCCGTGACACTCCTCTCCTTCGGGAGGAGGTGGTGTCACGGAGTGACTGATTTCACCCCCCACTATAAGGTGGGGGCCTGTCTCTTGCTTCCCCCCCTCGGAGTGCAGTGCGTGTGTCACTCTGCCGTGACTTGCCGATCCGCCAGTCCGCGACAGTAAAACCTACAATATGTTCATTTTTACCATCTTCGACTTCCGAGAGTTCCGCTGCATGTGCTTGCCCGACCCGCATACATATACATACATATATATTATATATATACATACGTATATCCACTTGACCCGTTATGCGTTATCGCACTTCCCGTGAGCTACCCGCGATTCGATTCGAGGGCTGCGATACTTGATGATTGTGAAGCTCGTCTGGAACCCGAGTATACATTCTGTTGGTGATTTGGGCTGAAATTGCCAGCTCAATTCATGTCATAATCATGTTCACGTCCCATAACGATTTCCTGCGCAACACTTAAGTTTGAGAGAGACGGTGCGGAAGGTCTAACAACCCTTATCCATTGTTGTTCAGTGCTTGCAGAGTTGCAGTTGGAGATATATTATACATTTTGCACCTTCATAATGCATAAAACCACTCTTAAGCACATACATAACATGCGAGTTGCTTGCCCGACTCCCAATCTCGGTCTCACCGCTAAGAATCTTAGATTTGTGCCCGCGAGACCAACTCGCTTTGCGTGTCCCCGAAAATTTTGCTCCCTTGGATTATCGTGTATTACGAGCATATGTTAAGGCATATGACTCATAGGAACCTAGCTTGAAGCACTGCACGTTCGGTTGGATGGGGCTCGGCGGGGATCGGTGTGCTAAAATAAAAATTTACCCCTTCCGCCGGTACACTTGGAAACACGCATCCTCACTTTTCTGCACGTGAGTCGAGAGGGGGTCAAACCGCACATATTTATGCAGTACCAAGCGATATATGTATATATCAACTTTGTTCGTTGTACAACGAGCAAAGCGGTTGATGATAACTTTTGGAAGCCGACCGTTTGGGCCGAAGCCCTAGGCCACGGTCGGTTTCCAAGCGAGATCGCGAATAACTCGCACCACACTTGGCATATGTGCAAAGCAAGCGTATATCGTGTTCCTTAGACCTCAGGAACACGTATATATGCTCAAAACTGTGTTTAACACCTTAAGGGCGAATTGCCATACTGCTCATACCGATCCTGTTTTCCAGGAACTTATTTTCACGTTTTCGGCAATAACTCAAGTTCTAGACATCCATTTGCCACGATTCTTCGCATATCTTATATTGCGGAACTAGGTGGATGATATGGCACTTCATTATCACTCGCACCGTATGTGCACACCTGAATATATGTGACCCATCATCACCATACTTAAGGAAATTCTGTTGAACAGCTGTTGGGGGCATTTTTGGGCATGCGCCATGAACATGCCACCACTATTGACTTGATGTTATGAGTGGGCGATGACGTATCATGGTGTATACCAATGGGGGGAAATACCACATCCTTGATTTGAAGCCTTTAGAGCACTCTCCATAGAGTACGCTTTTGTCACCTGGCAGCAGAATACCCCATGCACTTTCCACAAAGCCCCCCACTCGATAAACCGAGTTTGGTGGGCATTGAAGGGTTGAGGGACCTCGCCCAAGTCCCCGATATGGTCACTAATACTTCATAAATATCCAATAGTTGACTACCGTGGTAGTTATGGCGTGTTTCCGCCCTCATACTGATCCCATACTGCTAAAAACGAATTCGCCCTTACGGTGTTAATGGCCTGGCGCAGAGAGGCGCATCGGATCATCATGCCATGAGCCTTTATCATTCTCGAGCGACTTGCAGTCAACGCTTGAGGCCCAAATTTTGACCGTCCATGACTTTTGATCGGAAGGTCGAAATCCATTTTCGAGGCTCGAAATGAGCTTGGCGCACCCAGTTTTATCTACAGCCGCGAGGAAATTTCCGTCCACCGGGGAAAATGAATTCGACCACTGGAATGTACACCGAGTCTCCGGACGCCCATCAGCTCAATCTGCGTTACAAACCCTAGGTACTATTTCGGTCCGGAGACTCGGGTTGCAGAGTAGAATTTTTGTAAGAATATCATAATCATTCAATCGATTTTTTGGTAATTAGGCTCTAGTATCGATTGCGGCTTACCGCCGTACGGTAGGTAAAGCGGATTATTACTATCAATTTATTACTTCCCCAAACGATCAATAAAGAATAATGAATCGATCGCCTCATTTGCGACTGATACCATGCCTTGATCAAATCAAAAATCTAGTTTACGCGTGATTTCCATTTCGGGCTAATTTTCACCACTCACGCTTTATATATGATTATATCGCGGAAATCGATATTATCATATGTGGCTTTAGGGTTTTATAAGGGCCCATCTCTGGTTTGAACAGGATCTTAGGTGTTATATACTGTACGGTAGAGCTGCACAACTTAAACTGGTCCGTTTATTTTTAACAGTGGCAATTTTCTGAATCCGACAGTCCATGTACGATTTCAGAGATCAAAATACGATGCATTCCTTTGTCGCTCCCCAGGAATCTCTTCGGACCTTCCGATGTTCCCGATCTAAAAACCTTGGACGGCTCAACTTTAGTTGGGCACCCCTACTGTACGGCTTGGCATAAGGATGCACAGGAAGCACAGGTGAGTCCTGTACGTCGATTTGTCAGGTCCCTTCGATGTACCGATACCGTGACACTTGTCGATGTGCATTTCGCCCATTCGCCATTGTGATTTTACATCATTTGAATGGTGATTTTGAACTTTTGATAATGGTGACAACAATCAAATCGCTGGGAAATTCAAGTTTTTGTCCTCTCAGACACCTCTCGTTCTACCCTATCCCACGCCAGATTCATGTGCCAATGTTGCACCATCTTGTACGAACAACTTCTCGTTTTCGAATGAATAGATATTTTCGAAGTGCGACGATCACCCGCGTGTTGTAACCGTATGCACATGATGGCCAGGCTCCCCTAACATTCTCCTCCTGGAATCTGTTTGATGGTCATAGAAAGCTCCTTGTTTCACTTACCGTCGCGCACGCTTTCCACTATGCGTGCTCTCGGTATGCAAGCGAGTCCACGATCGGGCGTGCTGACTTGCCATCGACGTGCAAGACTGGTTGAGGTGGGTCGATGCCAACGTTCCCATACTGAATTCAAGCAATCCTTCCAGTGGCTGAACGAATTGTATGTTTTCGCTAAGGTGTTGAGAGCAAAGCAGAAGCGGTTGAGTACGACTGTTACATCCGCTTCCTCAACGCAGGTACACGCACTGATAGTTTGAAAGCTTTCGTGTTTTCAACGGCTACTTTCTTATGACAAATTCTCCAACATCCTTGCAGCTTTAGAGTTGTGTATGTTCGACAAGGCTCCCGTTGCTTCGTGCAGGAAAAACCAAAGAAAATACCAAAGTCCCCCAAACGTGTGATAGCTACTCCAAAGGTCCTTAATGTCTTCAATTTTGCTCGCGATATTGCGAGTAGGAGCGACACAGCAACGGAAAAACGGGCGAGCAAAGTCAAGGAAGTTGGCGAAACCCCCGAGGACCAGGACATTGGGCCTTCGTTGTTTCTGTCCTCTGGCGTGGCATGTTTGGGAGCTTTCCTATTTGGCTACCATAGGTGAAGACCATGACATCAATTCACTGTTCTTGACATTCTTTAAGACAACGCGCTCGCGCGACTGTCGACAGCACCATCACATGCCATCCCAGGTTTCAAAGCTTACTTCAAATCCCTGCTGCCACTTCTTACTGATAAGCGTCCGCCGCCTTTGCTGCAGCGCGGTGATCAACTCTCCCCTCAACGACCTTGCTCGCGACCTCGGTTTTCCTGGCGACCTAGCCCTCAAAGGACTCACGGTATTCTCCCGCCTCTGCATATGGACCTGCGAACTTTGCGCACGCGCGTCCGTGCTTTCGTTGCTTCCATAGTGCATATCGCGAACTGATTTCGCACGTAATCGTGCTGCCGTTCGCTCACCGCTTGGAGCGCAACGCTGGCTCAATCTTGGATCGCCCGCTTTTGGAGCGCGAGTGCTCGGACACAACAGTTTGGCCCCCCCTGTACACCGCACGTCCTTAGCAGCTTCCTCGAGAGCCTACCTCAACACAAGTCAACGTAAGGAGCCGCCTCGAGTAGGCCTCTTACACTGTATCGCTCCCGCTGCCAATTCTTGAGTCGCTGATGCTTTGCCTCGGTGATCGGATTTGAAAGGATGAAACGCACGTGCCGCATGAATATGCAAGTTGCTCAGCGCGCCTCCTAACGATGGACTCAATATCCCAAGAGCACTTGTCTATATGATCGGAGATAACTGAGCATCTTATGCTTGATTTGAGCTGGCGAGATCTGGATCCTGACGGCGTGTGACATGGCATGCAAACATCACCGAAGACACCGAGTCACCGAAAACATGCACATCAGCCTGAGTCACTGAGCACATGTGACACGGCCTGACTCATTGAGGCCCTGTGACGCCGCCCAAGTCACTGAGGACTTCTCACGCAGCCTTGGCCACTGAGCACACGTGAAGCTGCTTGAGTCACCGAGGATATGCGACACCGCCTGAGTCACTGAGCATATTTCACGCCGCCTAGGACACGTGACACAGCCTAAGTCACTGAGCATATTTCACGCCGCCTAGGACACGTGACACAGCCTGAGTCACTGAGGATATTTCCTGCATCCTGAGTCACTGAGGACATGTGACACAGCCTGAGTCGCTGGAGACTTGTTGGACAGATTGTCTCTCAGGACGTGTGACACAGCCTTAGGCACTGGTGGACACGTGGCGCGGTCTGAGTCGCCAGTAACTCGTTGGACAGCCTGAGTTACAGGGTCCTGGGCTGCAGCTCGAGTCGCTGCGCACAAGCCGGGCAGCCTGACTGGACACGTGGCGCGGTCCGAGTCGCCAGTAACTCGTTGGACAGCCTGAGTTGCAGGGTCCTGGGCTGCAGCTCGAGTCGCTGCGCACAAGCCGGGCAGCCTGACTGGATACAGCTTTGCAGGCTAGACCGGATATGCACGGCTTTGCTGACGCCACTTCTTTCTCTCAGGTCTCCATCATGGTGGCTGGTGGTGTCTTCGGCGGGCTCGGCATCGGAGCAGTGGCAGATAAGTACGGGAGGCAATTTGCACTCGGTGCCACCACCATCCCCCTCATGGTAACGCCTTGCTCTTCCAAAACTTTGTTGCGCTGCTCCCTTCATCGCTCGACCGGTGCCCCCGGGCTGCCAAGCTCTTCCATATCTTCCGCGGCCTGCAGCCTGTGGGCGACAGGCGACGATCGGAAGCCCCTGCGCCACTAAGCAGCCGCTCTGACCCGACCGCTTGGAACCAACCTCGTGCGAGGCAAGCGCCAGCTGGGAGAAGGACGCTTACCGAGCGCGCCTCAGAGAGACCTGCCGGCAGCCTGCTTCCCTGCGCTCAGAAGATCGACCTTCGAAGGAATCGTCGGCTCAGAAGGCAGCTTCAGCGATCGCAAGCACTTGCCCGGCACTTGTCACTGCACGCTGACGTGGCACTTCAGCGATCGCATGCACTGGCCCGGCACTTGTCACTGCACGCTGACGTGGCACTTCAGCGATCGCATGCACTGCCCCGGCACTTGTCACTGCACGCTGACGTGGCACTAGGCGAAATGCCGGCTGCGGTCTCCTTCACTGCCCTTGGCGCTTTCCTGCTGGAGGGCGCCGGTGATCGGCGGCCTCGCGGGCGGTGGGGGCGAGCTTGCCGCAGCTGGGAAGCGTG
The DNA here is from genome assembly GCA_001247695.2 of Cymbomonas tetramitiformis. Taxonomy (NCBI): domain Eukaryota; kingdom Viridiplantae; phylum Chlorophyta; class Pyramimonadophyceae; order Pyramimonadales; family Pyramimonadaceae; genus Cymbomonas; species Cymbomonas tetramitiformis. The sequence goes on along the minus strand of LGRX02030630.1, from coordinate 44,423 downwards.
CTGAGCGCTGTAGCGCCCTCCTCTTCGTTCATGCTGGCCGGGCGACTCATCGCGGGCGTTGGTAGGTGGCCCTCGACTCCCCCATGTCGCGGGCGGCGCGGTGCGCCTTGGTTGTGGGCACTGGGCCAGCTGTCACGAGCAGTTGCTTTCCGCCTTTCCGCGCGCTTTTTCTCGTTGCAGCATCCAAGCGTCTCTGTGCAGCAGCACGCATCGAACCCGCTCGACGCCGCTTCCGCGCTCTCCTCCCCGCGAGCTTGCTCCCCCGCCGGAACAGCCAGGAGGACAGGGGCCGCGACCCTTTGTTGTCGTAGCGGAGGTTGCCCGCCCCGATTCGCGGTGCATCGCCAGCTCCCGACGTGCTTGTCCGCTTCGAAGCAAACTCGCGAGGCCGCCGCAGCCGCGCGTCAGCGACCTGCAACTTCCAGGTTCCGGTCCTCTGCGCCTGCCGCTCGTCCATCCGCTCCACTCCGACGTGGCGGCGCTCCTCCGTGAAGGGCCCTCGCTCAGTGGGGCATATGCCCACGAGGTGCAAGTCCAGGCTGCGGCGGATTACCCCGGCTCGGCGGTGGGGGTTTGGGCGTATGCATTCGCTGCCCAGCTGTTGTCGTGGGCCCTTGCGTCTCAGCTGTGTCGCCGCGGATCCCGTGAGCCCCCCCACCTGAGCCGCGGGGGGTGTGTGGCGATCAGGGGTGGGGGCGAGTAGTGGGCTGGTGCCGCTTTATCTCAGCGAGGTATGCCCGGTGCCTGTGGCCCTCCATCTCATTTCGCAGACCTCTGGGGAGCCGGGCGTCACTCGCGATGCGTCACTTGCGATTTTCCCCGTGAAGATGTGGTGGCGCGTGTTCCGCAGTATGGGAACACTCATGCGCTCACAATCGGTGGGCCTGCGCCTTGGTGCGATGCTGACATCAGAGGCTCCTCGTGGCGGCGTGGGGGTGTGTGTTGGCGCCAGGTGGCGCCCCCGAGGATCCGCGGGTTTCTGGGCAGTGTGCGGCGCTTCGCCTTCGTCATCGGTTGCCTCTCTGCATTCTTGCTCGTGGATCCGCTGTCGGGCGGCGATGTGGGAGAGTCCCCCGAAGGATGGTGGAGAGGCCTCTTCTGGTTTGCGGCTCTACCTGCCGCCCTCCAGGTGAGCCTCGCAGCTAGGCCTGGTGTCAGTTGCCTGGGGGCAGGTGCCGCCAGAGCACATCATGCCCTGCGCTGCAATCGCGGAGGGCGAGTAACGGGAACGGAGGACGCCTTGTGTTGGGCTGACTGTCGGATCTGGCGCCGCGTGTCTGACAACGGTGTAGGCGCCATGGAGGGTGCTTGGTGCCTCCCCTGTCCACAGTCCGGCGTGGCACATGGCAGAGCGTGAATGTGGGTTGGAGGGGGACATGGTGGAACGGGCGCAGTTTGCAGGTGTGATATCTGGGCAGTGCGAGGAGAGCCCGAGCTGGTTGATGCAGCAAGGCCGGGAGAAGGAGTCCCGTCGTGCACTCGCCAAACTGCAGGCAAACAACCCCCCCCCCCTCGCAACCCTGTCTTGGTCCTGTGTGGGAATGACGGCGTATGCCACTTGGCACATTTGCGGGGAGCTCTTCTTTCTGCTCGGCTGAGAGACCCTCCGCGCGCTGCAATGCTGTGTACTGCTCGGAGGCACCTGGGACAGAAGCTGAAGCCTTAAGAGCAGGAGTCCGATGGTGGGTCAGGCTGCGGCCGGCGCGGGAGCACTCAGACAGGAGGGTGGGTTGAGTGCGGGTGGTGGAGGCGTGCTCAGAATATTCGCGGCAGGGAGGCGGTGGCATGGCAGCGCAAGGCGATCGCGGCCTCCGCCACTGACAACAAGCCGAGCAGCGACACAAAGGAGGTCCGCCGGCCCCGCACATCTCAGGGAGGCAGCCAGGCGGCCCCACAACGGAGGGGCGCGGCCCAACGATGCCGTTGTGTCGAGGGGCGCGGCTCAACGTGTGCCGTTGTGTCGAGGGGCGCGGCTCAACGATGCCGTTGTGTCGAGGGGCGCGGCTCAACGGTGCCGTTGTGTCGAGGGGCGCGGCTCAACGATGCCGTTGTGTTGTGGACGTGAGGAGTTTCGGGTCAAAGAGTTTGGGTTGACCGGAGCGCGGGACGGGGCCACAGAAATCTGCCCTGGCGAGCATGGTGGACGGTGTTGTGATGGTGTTTGAGGAGCGGAGTCGCAAGCAAGTGTACATCGGCATCGGCCTATGCCTTCTCGCAGCGTTTTCTGGGTCCAACACAGTGATCTACTACGCCTCCTCGGGTGACGCACCGGCCCCTCTATTCCTCACACATGACTCCACACACACGCCTCCTTGGGTGCTGTCTGAGATGGTGCAATGACCTGATGCGGTATTGTGTCACGTTCCCGAGGATCCGCTGGGATGCGGCATTGTGTCACGTTCCCGAGGATCCGCGGGGATGCGGCTGCCAAGTTTTGCTTTGGATTTGTCGCACTCTGCTCGTGGGTCATAGCTTTCGGAATACGGTTTGCATGATGAGAGGGGCTAGGTGGGGTGCTGACGGTGAGCGCAGTTTTCTCGGAGCTCGGCCTGACGGGCAGCGGCCTCTTGACTGCTCTGGGTGCGCCCTCTGTGCCACCACCTGGGATGGGGCTGAGAATTGCCAGGAGTGTGTTTAGCCCCGCAACAACTTTCTGCACGGCATAGACTGAGGGAATGTGCTCAAGAGGTGGAGGTCTGTGGGAGGGCGGTCGAGGGGTGGAGGTCTGTGGGAGGGCGGTCGAGGGGTGGAGGTCTGTGGGAGGGCGGTCGAGGGTGGAGGTCTGTGTGGGGGGTGGGGTGAAGGGGTGGAGGTCTGAGGGAGGGCTGTCAAGGTGTGGAGGTCTATGGGAGGGCGGTCAAGGGGTGGAGGTCTGAGGGAGGGCTGTCAAGGGGTGGAGGTCTGAGGGAGGGCGATCAAGGTGTGGAGGTCTATGGGAGGGCTGTCAAGGTGTGGGGAGGACGGTCAAGGGGTGGAGGGTCTGAGGAGGACGGTCAAGGGGTGGAGGTCTGTGGGGGGGTCAAGGGTGGAGGTCTGAGGGAGGGCGGTCAAGGGGTGGAGGTCTGTGGGGGGGGTCAAGGGGTGGAGGTCTGAGGGAGAGCAGCTAAGGGATCGTGAAAGGGGGGATGGCGGAGGGACGCCACTTGCGAGATGCAGCAGCTGTGTGTCTGGCTGGCGTGCACTGTGCTCAGTGTCGATGACAATGATCGTATTTTCCGTTCGCTGTTTCACAGCCGCAGCAAAAAGGGCGCATTTTGGGCGTGCCTTCAGAAATGGAGCCAGGCGAACCTTCCGCAGCTGATATGTCGCGTGGTGTTTGGCGCCGCTGCAAGAGGGGTTTCGTGTGCATGACGGCGCGTCTTACGTCTCGGCAGAATCGGTCAATAGCTCAAGATGAAAGCTTCCCCGTCTAGCTCGGTCCGCTTCATGGATAGGGAGCCCACGAAGCTCACCCAGGGCCCCTTAGCAGATGTGAAGGGCGGAGCTCCATCATCCCGCAGTTATCCGCTCGTAAGGCCATTGATCATCGGAGAGGAAAGGGGAGACCCAACAAAGCCGGTGCTGACTATTCTCTTGTGCGGCCTCGGGCATCTCAAGTGCCACCTAGGCGACAAGACGGACCCTGAGGAGGCATCTCTGTTTGCACCGGTGGCATCACGGGCGGATGCGAGGCCACGTGGACATAGGCAAGCAGACCGTAGGCCGAAAGGAGGGATGGTTCAATCGCACCGCAGAATGGAGTTCAGAGGTTTCAGATGTTTAATGCGCTAGTTTGAGCCTTCTTGAGCCGTTGGATCGAAATGTGCGAAGGCTGTTGTAAGTAGGGATGTGAAGTGGTGGCGGCGTAGCTCAGGTCTTCAAGGCATTGGGTGGGGTGATACATGGGGGGCTACGGGGGTCGCGCTTGACAGTTGGGATCCCCAACATGGCCGGGGCAGTCTTCGGCTTGGTGCTCACGGATAAGTGGGGGCGGCGACCGCTGCTGCTGACGAGCTTCGGCGTGATGGCCGGGTCGCTGGCGATTCTGGCCGCGGCCACGTACTCCATGCCCACGGTCTCCCAGGAGGTGCCCGCGCTGTGCGAGGGGATATCAGGCGGTGCGTGCGGAGTCGTTTGTCGTGCGCTCATCTTGTGCCTCGCGCGCGCCACACACTGTGCGTCCGCGAGCGCTGCGCGGTTCGGTTGGCATTGCCTGGATTGCCTCCCTCGGAGGGTGTGGTGTGGCCTATCCGTTGATGCCTGCCCTCGAGGCAGCGGCCAGGGAAGTTCCTCGGGTAGAGGGCTCGGGGCATTCGCCGGGCTAGAGAATCAGACAGCGACACACGCCGATGGGTACCGCACAACAAACGAAGGGCTCAATGTCGATCCGCGTGCCACCTTTGTTGAAGCCTGGTTGGGTGGAGGTGCATGAGAAAGAAGTGCCACGTGGCAGATCACATTTCTGCTTCACGGGAAATGTCCACATGGCCCCAGAGTGAACCGCTTGAGTTCCGGTTCGCCTTACGGCTTCGCTCTTCCACACTCGGACGGCACGGCGTGACGGCGGTGTGCACTTGGTGGTCATGCTTCGGGGGCTGCCGAGCTGTGCAGAGGCTGAGCGAGGGAGACGCGGAACGCAGGTACTGGAGGAGATCTGTTTCTTTCCGTGGGTTCAGGGGAGCAGTTCAATTACATGAGCAGCATTTGTTTAGACATGGGGGTACCTTACGCTCCTCTAGCCGTGGACGCTATTGCTCCCACTTCCGGAAATTCGATTTCCACCATTGCTGCCTGCACCATGGTGCCCATTTATGTGTGCGCCTTCTCCGCTGGCGCTGGCCCAGTGCCCTGGCTTCTGTACAACGAGATCTTCCCACTAAGGGTTCGTTCCTCCCTTCTCACTTTACCAAGCCACCCTCACATCTTGCACTGCGCGGAGCTCCCAGTGTTTTGTATTGTGAATAAGGGTGTTTGTGATGACCTGTTGGCTCCCATCGCTCT
>LGRX02030630.1:0-29813 GCA_001247695.2 Cymbomonas tetramitiformis | reverse complement strand
ACACTGAGTCGTGTGTCACAGCTCACTGTGTCGTGTGTCACAGCTCTACTCTGTGTCGTGTACAGCGTACAGTGTACAGCCAACGATTCTGGCTTCATTTTTTCGCACTGTTAAGGGGAATTCGTGAGTTTCGACAATGACACAGTGTAAAGAGCGACTGAATTTTCGGAATCCGTGCACACATTTCTCAGATTTGAAGAATGAAGACGTAAAAAAAACTGAGACAAAAATCGTGTACAGCGTACAGTGCAGTGTCACAGTGTCTGGCTTCATTTTTTCGCACTGTTAAGGGGAATTCGTGAATTTCGACAATGACACAGTGTTAAGAGCGACTGAATTATATTTCCCGATTTTTCAAAAGAGGGGGATCTTCGATTCCATCTCCGATTTTTTCCCCAATTTGTGATCGACAGCATCAGCATGACAGGTCCGGATCGATTTTCTATCGATTTATATTTAACCTCTGCTCCTTATAATTTGGAACCTGGCCAAATTACCTTACTTACCTCACCTACCTCTGACCTTTATCGTCTTGGCATGAAGTGAATTACCTTACTTACTTACTTAGTCAATCAGCAGCAGCAGCAGCAGCAGCAGCAGCAGCAGCAAAGCAGAATCCCAACGGGCGACGCAGTCGAATTTTCGATTTCACGATCGCCAGACGCCAACGATGACAGTGCCACTGCAGTCGCGTACATTTATCGCGACGCCACTCACGCGTTATGGCATGGCATGCTGGGAAGCAAAAAGCAAAGCACTGTCGCGCACATGATCCTACGGCCAGATAGTGTAATGGCGAAAATTATTTAAACATCGCATGGCTGACGCGATGTTCGAAAATCAGATAGATTCGCTTTTACATTGCATAGCAGACGCGAGGATCGAGAAATGTCAAATCATTAATGGACTGGCAGACTCGATGTTCATGTTCGGATCTCTCGTGTGCGCCACGTCGGCAAGATAACTAATCCCATCGACCGTCAGATGCGCCTAGTGGAGATCTTAATTTAAGATCGACCGGGCCTAGTACTCACCTTACCTTACTTAATCAGCAGCAGCAAAGCGCGAATCCCAACGGGCGACACAGACGAACTTCCGATTTCACGATCGCCAGACGCTAGCGATGACAGTGCCCTGCAGTCGCGTACATTCACCGCGACGCCACCCACGCGTTATGGCATGGCATGTTGGGACGCAAAAAGCGAAGCACTGTCGCGCACATGATCCTACGGTCGGCTGGCCTAGTGGAGATCTCTTTTTGAGATCGATCCGCCTAGTATATACTGTATAGAGATTATGCTGTCCGCGTCCGCGTCCGCTGTCCGTGTCCGCGTCCGCTGTCCGTGTCCGCGTGTCCGGATCGGCTGATGAACAGTCCCATGGCCCCCATCTCCACCCGACCCGGGACCGAACCGACGCGACGCGACGAGAACTCAGTTTCCAAGACCAACCGATACTGTGTCACCGAACGTACTCTACTGTACAGTATACGTTTTGTCACGTTCCAACTCGAGTTGAACAGTCGCAGTCGCAATCGCAGTCGTCATCCGATCGTCACTCGACATTCGCAGTCGCAGTCGCCCAACTGAACTCGCAACTGCCATGCCATGCCATGCCAACACGAACAGCCTGTGACACGCTGTGACAGCGAACACTCGAGCACTCGAGTGGTTTATCTCTTTACTGGACAATTTTAGTTCCTGACCTCAGGAACTAAAATTATAGGCGATGTCATCATTGTTTCGCTAGGAATGACCCATAAATTCAAATCGGGCGAACAAAGTATGTTTCTCACATACAAAATAGGTTGTAATGGACTAATTTTACCGGTCATATCCCACACATATATTATATACCAACCACATATTAGTCTTATTTCAATATCCCATAGCAAAAACCCTGAAAACCCATGGCGTTTTATGACTGTGTCAAATGAAACTCAAAATGCATATATGGTCGCACTTTTGCTTTTGAAAGTTATCTTTGATAGTCTACGTGTGTGAAAAAAATAGTCTAGCATCATGAGACCCATTTGAGAATTGGATTTCTGATCGGATCTCGGGTCCAATGTGAAAATTTTAACACACTTAATTAGCACACGATACACTGCCCACCTACTGCATTCATATGCAGTGTGGCACCCTACCCAAGCATGTTTCCACATAAAATCTTTCATAGAATAGCAGTACAAATAATATATCACTACCAAATTAATCGGATATCACGTTCACATATGAGATATGAATAAAACACCACAGTACCCAGCATAGTCAGAGTTTCTGCGCGGCAGTGTGCGTGTATATTGTTTCGTGTGGGACCACAATATTGCCTACATAATAGTAGATAAAGAGCAAGATATATGCAGCGGGGGGAAAATACTTCACCCTACAGCCCGTGCCAGGCATTCCAACACTTAGGTCCGCACACCCACACGTGGCATGTGGCACAGCCAAAGCTTGCATGGCGAAGTTCATCATCCTCATCAACTTCCTGCGCACCTTGAAGAAAGGCTGGTCAGAGGGCGGCTCGACAATAGGGCTGGCAATATGGATAAAAGCTTTTATCTCCTTGTACCTGTGCACACCTCTAGGGAAAACTCCGTGCAGACGATCGTCACCATACACGAAACTCTCACGTGGGTTGGCCCAGAGTAAGCGCATGTCTGGCACAGGAGCCAAGCCATTGCGCATCAACAAGCCAATAAACTTATCCACTTCCTCAGGAAGGATAGGAGTCCACTTGGGGTAGTGTTCCCCACCCGCCCCCTAAACATGAGACCACCCTAAACATGTTGAAGTATTCCACTGGGTGACTCATGGAAGTAAGATGCTTCATTTTGTCGGTGGGTTCACCACCCTCACTTCCAACCCACTCAGGACGACGCAACCGAAGGTTTTGTACGCGCTCTGGGGATACCTCTACCCACGCCGGCTTTGCAACACCCGCAGCCTGGCTAGAAGGAGGGGCCTCGGCAACATTGTTCGTGTTAGAATGTTCATACACTCGAAAACCACGCGAGTCAAAGGCGAACGAAGTGGACACAACAAAGGAGGGATTTCCCTCTATGTGTGCGAGCAACTTGCTGACAAGGTTCTCCTTGTTGCCAGTTTGGGCGAGCCTGCGCAGCTTGCATTGGGCCTTGAGGTCCTTCACAACCAACTTGCGTACTTGATCGGGATCTGAGATAAGGGTTACACCATCATCGCATGGCGCACTCCCAGGTTGGGCAACTTCACTTGGTGCAGCACTAGCACTGGCGGTAGCACCACTGGCGGGGACACCGGCCGCGGCGGTTTCAACCTGTATGCCAAACGAGCAAGAACCCTTCGCTCATATGCGATCCGAGTATCCACGCAGTTCGTTCGAAAGGCAAGTGCATATGAGTAACATAGAATACCTGAGTAACGTTTGAAACGTCGTTGACATCGGCGGTTGTTGTGCCCGCGACGACGTTCTCGCCAGTGAGGACCAAAGGCGCGAGAGGTTGCGGGGTGGTGGCGGTAGTCGAAGGAGCAGAAGGGTTCCCACCAAGATTAAGATCCACATTTTCCTGAATAGAGTCCACATCTGGAAGACTAGGGTCGCTAGGGTCAACGCCGATCTCAATTGTATCCGGTTGGGTTTGAGGTGCCTCTGCTTGCGGCTCGGTGCTCTGTTCAGTTTCCTCGAGTTGTGCAGTTATTGACACATAACTAGGGTCCTCTTCACAGTCGTCTAGCAGCTGGGATTCAACATCCAAGGTTTCGGCTGGACCCTCTTCATATTCCCATGAGCTTTCATCTAGACATTCTTCAAGGACCTCGTTCACGTCGGTGAAGAACTTCGCGCCTACGGCCCCGGAGGCTAGGTCAAGTGCATGAATAGTCGACATATGTATCCAGATAAAATATATTTACCGCTGCAGTCCTATTTCAATCAAAATATATCATATTCGTGCTGCAGACGCGAAAACTTTTAGTTCCTCCAGGACCCGAAAAACACGGCACTTTGTAAGGCTTTTAGAACGCAGCTTTCGAGCCATTGCTTCATGATTCCAGATGGAGACCATGAAGCACATTTTGAATGATGTTCCTTGGACCTATTGGGACCTGAAAAATGAATCTTGCACCAATAGCATCATTTTCGTGGATATGGTGCATGCTTGAAATTGGGCTCCATATTTTAGTTCCTGACGTCCGGAACTAGTCCAGTAAAGAGATACACTCAGGCCCGTCCTTAAATCTGGTTTGGAGATTACGGCCGTCGCGTCGCGTCGCGTCGCGTCGCGTCGCGTCTGATCAGATTTAAGGATGGAGAAATCGGCGTACTGCGACGGTGTGCACGACATTTATCGTCTACGTGGCGTCTGGATGGTGTCGTCGTGGCAACGGCAAAACAATTGCACGCAAGCTTAAACGTGAATGCAGTGTTGAAATTGACAGTGCCCCGTAAGTCGCTATCCAGCGGCTGTTGTTTTCGGGATGCCTGCTGGAAGTGACGCCCCGACTGTCATTCCTATAGTTAGGGTGTATGACTGTCACCGGTCCCGGAACCCTAGACCCCGAACATATAACGGGAAGACTGAGTATTCCGTTTACCTTTTATCTATTCTGATTATCTCACACACCGAATATACAGTCAAGCTGATATATTCAGCAGGTTTGGTACCACGCACGCTTAATTTGACACTGCGACTTTGGCCATGATTGGCTAAACACCGGCGCTTGAGATGGGGCGAGGGACCCGCGTTAGAGGGGCTTTCGGTACGGGCGGTATGGCTCGGTTACGGACACGCGGTTGATTGGACATGATTGGGTAGCGCTGACGACAGTTTATTTTCCGTGAAGTATCGTTGGGCTAGATTTTGTTGTTTCTGGTCTCCGGAACACCGTACGACATTGATCACGTCCTTTTCGTCCCACACGACCGCGCAAAATTTACTGTTTCCCTGATTATCCTCGGCGACCCGCCACAACTCGCTAGCCGTCGCCCACGCCGTTAGCCTCACCTCGCATTTTCCGCCTCACCCTGTCTCTACAGTCATTTCACAATGGGTACTACTACGAGATCTCACACCGCGGCCGCACGCCGCTCACTAGTTACAATTTTCGACGATGCCGCAGCTCGACATGCAACCACACCGGCTACTCCTACGGTTTCGGCTGCGCCAGCTGCCCAGTCGGCAGGGGCATTGTTCCTCGACGCGGTCAAACGTCTAGCGAGGGAATCCTTCGACGAGCGCGCCGCCAAGCTCGTCATCAAAAAGGTGTACGACGACACACATGGGCGTTTTGACGGTACGGAATCGAACGTCAGCTCCGTTTTCGCCCGTCTGGTGCTGGCGTTACGGGACATTTTCGTCACTGAGGAGTCCGCGTTTTCCTCTTTGTTCGACCTGGAGGATGCCACCCTGCCCGTGCGTGCTGAGGCGAACAAGCTTTTGTTCTCGACGCTGGAATTTATCGTTGCTCCGGTGTCACCCGCGGCAGACTGGATGGAGTCTTCGGCGGAGGCACACCCGTTCGATGGGAAACGGGTGTTGCTGGAGATCGCCAGGATGCTTGTGGATTCCGGTGGGCCCTTCCAGGGCACCGCGGACCTTCTGGCCATCAAGATCAACCAGTTCGACCCGTCGCGGGCAATCGCCGCCTTCAACGCCGCTCTCCGGTCCGCTCGACGGAAGAGCACTCTCGACGACATGGAGGTCAAGTCACTTTTCATCAAGTCCCTCGACCCGGTCTTCTACGCCCCGGTGGTCAACCGTCTGTTGCTACACGACCAACGTGCGGCGGAGTCCCTTGCCACCATTCAGCAATGGACCCGTGAGTGCCACGCACAACACGGGACGGATTCTCACGTCTCGCCTGCCACGCGCACGTTCTCCGCCCTCACCCTGGCTGGGCAGAGCGACGACGAGGACTACAAGACCGTCTTCAGCGAGCTCCGCGACCAGCTGTACGACGTGAAGAAGGAGATCAAGGCGCTCCACAACCGTCTCGACGACACGAAGGGCTACACGCCCCGCAACGACAAGAAGAACGCCATTGGACGCGGTGGACACGGTGACGGCGTCCGCTTCGCAGCGAAGCCCCTCCCTGAGCACGGCAACTTCCCGCAGAACTTCCACGGGAAGTCTTCGGGGAAAGTGGCTTTCCACAAGCCCACCGGTACGGTTCGCCAGCGTCCCCGAGGACACCGAACGGGGTACCCCTTATCAACCTGGGTATTACGAGGGCGGAGGGCTGGTGAAAAAAATGGCGGAATTCGAATCAGAGCATGGATTTTCAGTCCCGGATCCCGAGAAATATCCCAAGGGATTCCAGTACATGGAGAAGCGGGGGACGTTTGAGAACGAGGAAAACCCTGAGGGAGAGCCTGGGGTAGAGCTGACGGTGACGGTGCTGAACGATGACATCGACGCTCACCTCGATCGGGTCACAGATTGGTACCCCGTAATGTCTCACTTGAACCAGTCGATGGAGACGCATGTGAAGGAAGTAGCGATGTCCAAGCATCAAGTGCTCGGCGGCGTGCAAATCAACCACTACTTCATACACTGGACAATTGCCAATTTCCGGCCGCAAACGTGGGCCCTCTGCGTTAGCATCATGGAGGCTTACAGAAGGTTTGACCTGAAGGGCATGAAAAACCCGTTGGCTTCGAAGACCAAAAAGCGCAAGGCCTCATCTTCGCCCGCTAAGGGACCCGCCAAGAAATCTGGCAAAAAGGGCACCTCCAACCGACAGGTAAATTACTTTTTACTTATGCTTCAAACAGTGCTCTCCCTCCCAAAGCATCCTTTTCTATATTTTAAGACATGCTAAAAATGTTTTTTTTACTTACAGATAGAAGACGAGGTGCAACGAGGAGGCGGGGACCACGGAGCGGGCTCGTCTAGAGGGGCAGGCATTTTGGTGGAAGAAGCTCAGTTTCTCCACAATGCCAAATCCATGGGTATGACGTTCTGGATTAACTTGGGCGGCTTGGCGGGGGAGGCGGAGTTCGACAAGGTGGACACTTATCTGCGCCAGATTATTAACAAGGACTTGCTGTCAGTAAAAGAGGGAGGCCTGATGATAAGCCAGTTCAAGAAGGAACGCATGGTGCAGAAGCACTTTGTGTCCGCGGCGGGATTGGAAACCTGGGACGAATTCAAGGACGAGTTCACCCTCTACTGGAGCTCCCAAGAGAAAATCGAGTCGTTGATCGGCTGCTTACCTTCAACTCAGGGGGGAGCGCGCCGGGGGGGGGCTGGGGAAGTTCCGCACGCGATCTTGAATTACGTCGAGAACGCGCGGGCGAATCTCAAAGAAGCGCAGGCACCAAGCGCGGCTCACATCCAAGGCTTGCAACAGATCGAGGTGAAAGTCGACATCAAACTCTATCGGGAGGCGCGGACCGACGGGCCGGAGGCTAAGGCTCCAGGAGAGGCAGGTCTGGAGGACGACGAGCCCACACATCAGGAGAACGTGCCGATGCTACCTCGTTGGAAGATCGTCAAGGGCAGCATGAACGATATGAAGGACGTCCCGAGACTGCCCTTCACGGGGACGATCATCGACTGCAATTACGAACTTGACAAGGAGAAGACTCCCGACGCGATGACCAAGAAGGAGGTGCAACCGTTCCTGGAGTCTTTCAACGCCAAGACCACCTCCCCGGCATGGACAGTCGCTATTTTTTGCGGGTTCGCCCAACAAAACGATTTCCTGGAGGTGATTGACAATTACTGCTCCGGCCGCGCGGAGCGGTTCTTCTGGCACAAGGCGAACGTGCACATGAACCCCAACAAGTCCGTACGCTACAATGACGTTGAATGTGGCGTCCTGGGGTACCATGTAAAAAGCGATGCCCAGGGGGAGTCTTCTAAAAAGCCGGAGTGGATGTTCAACTTTGATTTGGGGGATGGTGAACGTTACAGCCGCGCGTCACTTTTGCGCGGCTTCCCGGTTGTACACCAGATGTTCAAACGCGAGGGCAAAGTCGTGAATAACCATCAGAAACCCCTAGCACTGTTGATGGAGCTGATCCAGTGCCACATGCTCGGTGACAATCCGGGCAAGACGGATGAGAACGGCCATCCACTCAACTGGATTCTCGACGCTTGCTGCGGCGTCGGCTCGACGTCCATGGCCGCCATGAGGTGTGGTATGAACGCGATCGGCTTCGACCACGACCAGTACATGGTCAGCTCTGCGCAGCAACGGCTGACCAATTTCGACGCCGAGCCCGATCAAAAGGCCGAGACGGAGCCCAAGACGAAGAGCGAACCGACGGCGAAGGGAAAGGAAGCAGCCACTGCCGAATCTGATGAAGAAGACTTAGATGGCAATGACGCGGATGATAATGATGCATAAATTAGTAGGATTTGTCGACCGCCCTGACTGATAGTATCAGTCATGCCTCGACGGTATAGGGTGAAAAGTACTCTGCTCGTAAACATTTGAATAAAGAATGATACATGTATGCATATTTCGGTGTTTTCATTGTACGCATACTGCACTTTTCTAGCTTGTTGCCTTTATGTATCCCTATTTCGCGCATAAATATCACTAAACCCTGATTTTTTTTTGAAATATATATAACTCCAAAAATGACATATGATAATGTCATTTTCATCGAATAGTGTGTTACGTTCGTTCCGTTGTGCCGCCACCCGTCATGCTCCGCTACGGCGGAGAAGCATTGGCATCGGGACTGCCCGAACGGCGGGCCACGCGGACAGGTTGGGGCACACGGTTTCAGCATTTCGGACAGCGAGAACGACATGCTCGCCGTGATGTTCCAGAACGCCGTGGACGACGACGACGCCGTCCATTTCGACGCCGTCTGCTGCATTGCAGACGGCAAACCGGAACTCTACGACACCGCCTCCGCGTTCTCCTTCGCTGTCGCCGAGGAGCGGGTGCCCGACACCATTGACGAGTACCTGGGGTACCGCCAACCCGCTAACACCCACCTCGGGGGTTGCGCGGTTGGTGGTGCTACGAACATCCACAACTTCAAGATTCACGACGAAGTCCACGACGACACTCTGGACGCGCCACCACCGCCGGCACCGCCCCCCGCTCCGCAGTCGGTGGTGTCCGACGAGGGGATGTACCCCATCAGCGCGCTACACGCACACGAGCCGCACGCGACCTTCATGGACAAGTTCGCGTTCAACTTGGACATCGCGGGGCCGGAGCCAACGCTTGCAATGCACCACATGGGCCCCGTCGCGCCCGTGGACTCCATCTCCGTAACGACAGACGACTCCGAGGATGAGGGCGAGTGCCTTCCGCCACCGAGACAGCCCTTGGGGTGCGGCAGACCGCCGATGGGTTTCGGGTTCTCTGCCCTCACATCTCTCGCAGTCTGCCTGTTGTTCGTTATTTGTGCAGCTGCCGCGCCTTCGCGTGATTGCTCCGCGCCCACGTCTTCAGCAACAGGGCGCACCGGCGACGAGGTCGGTGGTGCTGGTGTGCTGACGCCCACGGCCGTTCCGCCAAATCTCTACTACCAGCCAGCGGGCTGGTACGGCAGCTGGTACCGTGCTACGTACGGGTACGGGTGGCACTATCACCCGGGCCCCCCGCAGCCACCTGAGGCAGCTCCGATCATTGCTGCACCGCCCTCACCGGGTGGTGCTCCGCCATCGCCGGACTACGAGCCACCAGCCTGGGGCGGTGGGACCGAGGATGCACTTTCTTCTTCAATCCGACACCGGGCCGGACCAGTTGCACCCGGTGCAACTGCCTGCAGCAACATCGGCGCATCTACAATCCTCTCAATTTGCTCTACGAATGATTTCACAGACAGTGGTACCAGCTCTCCTGGGCGCTGTAGCAGTGGCACCGGCTCTCCCGGGCACTTTCGAAGTGGCTAGAGTTACCGAGATTGAGATTAGCCTGCCTCCAGAGTTTAATGCTATTGGTTCAGGTTGCCCCAAGATGGGCTTAGTTTAGGGTTTTAACTGTATCTGTATTCTGCAGTATGCCAACTGACTGCTAGTTTCGGGAGTTACCCTGCCAGAAGGGACAGGTTCTCCTGTAGGATGCTTATTTCCACCGAAGCTGAGTAGGTGTTTGTTTCAGTTCCGTGACCACCTAGTTTGCCAGTCACCACCCTAGGTAGTGTGCTGGAAGTGACGCCCCGACTGTCATTCCTATAGTTAGGGTGTATGACTGTCACCGGTCCCGGAACCCTAGACCCCGAACATATAACGGGAAGACTGAGTATTCCGTTTACCTTTTATCTATTCTGATTATCTCACACACCGAATATACAGTCAAGCTGATATATTCAGCAATGCCAACGTGTACCAAACACAGCATTACTTTGCATATGAATTCTAATAAGTGTTAGGAACAACATGTTTTTTTTGCGCGCAAGATTCGTCCAGGATTCTGGATGCTGGACGACTCTTGTGAGGGGGGGTAATGGGCGTGATTCGAGCCAGCAATCTCGACTCACGCCCAGCAGCGACTCATACGGCACAGCATGAACATATCAGGCATATCATATGAACAAACGAAATCAATTCTGAGCATCTGACAGTGCACTGTCACCTTTAGCGGAAACGCGGATGTCAACCGCGTCCACGTTTCCGCCGCGGGGCTCGAAGCGGGTGAACCAAATGACCAAATGAAACACAGATGCGCACATACAACGTTGAAAATATGTTTCAGTTGTTGCTATTGGTATTTTTTTAGCTTTCCCTTCGGCGGGATACCGAAGGGAATGCCGTTTTGCGGATGCGGTTTCCCGCTTCCGCCATTCCCGCTTCCGCCACACGAAGCGGAGAATTCGAGATCTGCTTCCAGTCACCGAATATGTGCGGGGATGCTTCCTATCGTTCATGATACCTTCTAGTAAACATTATTTCCTTCTAATACATCGCGAATACTTCAATTTCTTCACTAATCTACCCTGCTGCACTAGGTTTTCACAGTGTTAATTAGGTCAAACGTTTGACCTACAAAGTGTCGCATTGCCTACGTGGAGCGTACACTTGCGTCGCATATCCAAGAAGCGTCCATTTATTTTATCTCCGATTTGATCTGACTAACAGTTTTCAATTTTTGCCTACGTGGAACCAAAAAACGCGACGCAAGAGCGTCGCGTCGCGTAAATGTTGGACAAATTATCTCTGCGTAGCATGCTACGCGAAAGATCTTTGGCCAAACATCTCCGCGACGCGACGCTCTTGCGTAACTTTTGCGTAGCGCTTTACAGTTTTCCAACCAATCAAATCGCTGTGATCAAAAGTTACGCGACGCGACGAATTTTCATTTTACCCAAACCAGATTTAAGGACGGGACTCAGGGGGCGCAATCTCGGCTTTTTTTACGAGTTCTGTGACATCCGAGTTGAGACCTTTTATATGGAAAATGTAATCAAAAGATTCTAGATTGCGACCCCGATGTCACAGACGTTGCAACTCCGAACTGGTTACACTAACACTGTGACACAGTACACTCGAAATCCATCCGTCAAAATCGAAAGGGACAGAGTGACACCGGGCGCTGGGAACTCGTCCAACTTTTCCGATGACATATGATGACTGCATGGCACGGCTGCGGCAGCGTCTACAGTATCGCGTGAGAGACAGCACACAGTGACCCGCGCAATGAACGTCGCCGGCAGCAGACGGTGAACAGATCGACATCGCGTACACCATTGCCGCTGCCGTTGCGTGGCTGCTTACTGTTACCCGTTCTTCGTTGACCCATCCCAATCCGCAATTGCATCGTAAAATTCTTCACAGACAGCTACGCAATTTCATCAACGTTCCTTCGCCTCATGGGGCGAACGGTGCTGTGACTGTTGTGATACACGCAGGGATTTCCAAAGTGCTCTGCTACTTTTATTTTTCAGTTCGCTTATCAGCATGATGTGTAAACTTACGATACTGTATACTTAAAAGAAAGTCGCCAGCTTTGACAATCGTATACGATTGTCAAAGCTGAGTCCGAGCCTGCCGTAGTCGCAAGCTTTGACAATCGTATACGATTGTCAAAGTTGAGTCCGAGCCTGCCGTAGTCGCAAGCTTTGACAATCGTATACGATTGTCAAAGCTGAGTCCGAGCCTGCCGTAGTCGCAAGCTTTGACAATCGTATAAGATTGTCAAAGCTGAGTCCGAGCCTGCCGTAGTCGCAAGCTTTGACAATCGTATACGATTGTCAAAGCTGAGTCCGAGCCTGCCGTAGTCACAAGCTTTGACAATCGTATACGATTGTCAAAGCTGAGTCCGAGCCCGCCGTAGTCGCAAGCTGTGACCGGTCCCCTGACTCACACGTGACAATCGTATACGATTGTGAAGCTTGCTATGTGCGGTGAGCATGTCATGTAGCAGGTATCCGATGGCGAGGAGGGACGCGCGCTCTTGAGATGTGGAAGTCGAGGTTGGCGTATACCGGAATATCCTAGTTCACTAGATATCAGAGGGTCCCGAACTGTGTGGATAAACTCTCATAAGATAAATAAACCCTAAGCTAGATATACCCGGAACGGTCTCGCAACGGTCTCGGAAACTAGCCTACCTGTGACACAGCGTGTGTCACAGCACGAACCTATAGATCACACAGTCAGCAGTCCAGTGTTGGTCCTAGGGGTCCGTCATAGGGGCCTGCCTGTCAGGGCTGCCTATACAGATTCCAGCACACCACCCCAACACTGTGGGTGGTGACTGGCTAGGAGAGTCAGAATGTTAAACCTCTAGGGCAGAAGCCAGGGTGACAAGTCCTAACTGCTAATCCAACTGTGCCATTCTGATACACAAATTGGAAACCTCTAGCTAGTACAAGAGCAAAAGCATACAGGCAATTGAGTGTCCTGCTAAACTACTGAAAAAGTCTGCACCAGCAAGTCAGTTTGAAGAATACAAAGGTGTCAAAGTAAAACCAGATTGAAGACCGTGTTGAGGTCAAAGTAGATCTCAGCACACCACCAGACAAGTGGTGTACTGCCAGAACCAGTAACATAACTACTCGGGGTCAAAGGTCAGAGGAGCATCCTCACCACATCGACCACCGTAGTAGCCCGCAGTAGCACGGCGGAGCAATACGGGGCGGCCAAAGTGTAAGGTATCGATCACTAAAAAACCGTTCGCCAGAGAATTTGACGGAGTCGGAGTTGCTGATTCGTAGATCACGGGAGGCTGCACCGCACCGGGGTGCTGCCAAGTGCTGCCCGAAGGTGGGGCCTCGTCATCTGAAGACGACGCCGGCGACAGCGGAGGACCGTCCTCAAATAACATGGCAGGCGGTGGCGGCCCGGGATGCCATGTAAGGCTGGCACTGGTTTTACCACTGGCAATACCTTTACCCGTATTACCCGGTAATTTTACCGGTAATACCAAGGCTCATAATCCTTTACCATGCTCTAGTGTGGTAAAGTGGCAAATTCCCAAAATCCTTTACCATTGGTAATACCATTTTGATATTACCGTTGGTATTACCACCTGGGATCACAATTTTACCCCATTTTACCCCATTTTACCCCTATGTGACCATGAATCCGTGACTACCATACCAGGTTACCAGCCGCCATCCATGGGTAGTGGTTCCGTGAATTCATCTCATCGAAACTTCACTGAACATTTTCGTTGACGGGCCTGCGTGGCGGTGCCATATCCATATAGAAATGTCGGAATCGGACATTTGGGGCAGTGCGCAAAAGTGTGTGTAGAGAGAATGGCCTCGTGGGGGCAGTGCGCAAAAGTGTGTGTAGAGAGAATGGCCTCGTGGGCAAGGTTTTGAGAGTCCCTTGCACGTCAGTATTACCACGGTATTACCCAGTAAAATATTACCGGTAATTTTACCGGTATTACCAAGGCCGAAAATCCTTTACCCGGTAAAATGCCAGCCTTAATGCCATGGCACCGGAGCCATATAGAGGCCCTGCCGCCTCTGTTCCCGCCGGTGGAGACGAGGTGGAATAGCACACGGCACCGGAACAAGCGGTGCCTCCTCCCCCCTGCACAGCACAGGCTGCGGCGCAGCCCGACCCGATACCTGCACAGGGTCGATGTCATTGGCCACCGTATAGGTGGCAGCTCCCACTCCCATGACAGAAATCAAGAGAATGAAGGAAAGTAGAAACGGCATCCCCCATAAGCCCGCGTGGGCGGGGAAGCCCCACGGAGGCTTTCCACAGCCGTGGCTGCGGGGAGCACCGTCATGCCAATCTCCCAGAGCACCACCAGAGTGAGGTGCTCGGGCTGCGGGCGTCGACGAGTGATTTGCCGAGATTGTCGAAGCCCGCGGCTTCACGATGAAGCTGCCGTCGGCGAGGTCCTCGTAAGCGTCCGTGTCGTAACCCGTGAGATCAACCTGTCCGATCATGGCGGCATGGTTCACGGTCTGAACGAACCCAGCGAACTCACCGTCCGCGTCCGCTGTGGTGGTCACCCGCGCCGATTGAAGTGGCGCGGGCTTCACATCCTTTCCCTGCGAGACAGGCATAGCAGGGGCCGGCACGGCGGATGCCGATGCCGCCGCACCACCTGCCGGAACCTGCTCCTCCGGTGTGGCCATTGCTGCCGGGCGGGTCCGCACACCAGAGCCGAAGCCTCTTGCCCGATGCCGTCAGTAGGCGGGAAAGATGCGTGAGTGTAATGCACCTGCGGGTTGGCCGCGGAGTGAACCTCCGCGGCAAGATCGTCGAGCCGGCGGAGAATGTCACCCCCCTCGGAAGCCGGCTGCTGCTCCACGGTGAAGCCGTAGGCGGACACGTCGATGCCGCCGACCGCTCCCGCACAAAGCACCGCGGGCGGCCCGTACGCGGCTGTCGCACACGCGAAGGACTCCGCCCCGTCATCCGCTGCCTGCTGGAACAACGCACACATGGCGAGTGCGTGCACCCCCTCTGCGTCCTCCTCGTCGATGGGAACGCAAAATGCCGCGGCAGAGGTGGGCGGGTGTTGGCGCCCGCCCAACGGGCAGTCCTCGCGGTAAAAGTGATACGCCTCACCTTTTCCTGCCTTCTTGCACCTACCGCAGAACGGTTTCGCTCGTTGATCGTCGCGGTCGAATCCCACCGGCGGGGCCTTGTGGGTCCCTACACGGAATCCTCGCGGCTGCTGCCCCCGCTGCTGCTGCTGCCGCTGCTGCACCCGCTCCCGCTGTTGACGCACAACCGGAGCGGCCTCACCGTGTTGCCGCTGCACGAGCTCCTTGAGCTCCGTGATCTTCTGCAGCAGTGCGTCGTACTCGCTGCTAGACAGGTGCGCGGAGATGCCGTCCGCGCCAGAAGCCGCCTTCCCCCCGCCCGTCTGTGCCCAAGCCTGGTAAATTTCCACAACCATGGAACGGAGCGAAACTAGTGACACATGAGTCAAGTCAGCGGCCATGGGATAGCGGACCTTCACCGCAGCGTAGAACACGGGGTCCAGTCGGGTGTAGAGGGATAACTTCCTCGTGGCCTCGGTCGGTGTCCAGTCGGAAGCTCGGTTATCCCGCACCAAACGTTGCTCCTTAGCCAAGATCGGCTGCGGGTCAACGTTTGCGGGATAACGCAACGCGCCGTGCTCCTCCTGCTGCGACTCTCGTAGCGCCACTGGAACACAACCCTTGATGATGTCGACAAGGGCTCGCCGTCCATCTCGGTCAGTCGAAGAATCGGTACCAGTCGTCAGCCAGACGAACGGGTTGCTGTGCTTCTCAATCACCAGGGCAAGAACGTCGTAGAGAAGCCCATTCACCCTGTTGACCACGGGTGCCAGAGGGTCGTCGAGGTCAAAGGCACGTAGCTCCAGACCAGTCGACTGAAACTCCGTACGCAGCTGCACCACCAGGTCGGACAGAAGGCCAGCGTCGTCCGTACCGCGAAAATGATGTTTCTTGTCGCCAAGAATATCCTCACGGATACTCTTGGCCCAAGCTCGATGCAGTCGCGTCTTGTAGATCTCGTCGACGAGCTTGGACTGCTCCTGCAGGTAACGTCTGACGGCCACGTCCGCGTCTTCGTTCGATGCAGGGTTGGGGGTAGGAACAGAAGGCGTAGCCGCCGTTGGCGTGTTCCGTACCCCGTCGATCAACCTCAGAGAGGCGTCGATGTCGCTGTCCCTCGTGAGGGACTTCTTGGATCTCGTAGTAATTCCCATCTCTAGAAAAGCCTGAGGGGAGGCGGTACGCTGCAGCACGTTTGGGTAGGGTCGCGGGGAAAATGCGACGTCACAGATACGGACGGAACGGTCGAGCCATGCAAGCGAGGGGCAAAGGAAGATGTCGTCGAAGTCAAAGGTGCCAAGGTCACCAGCCCAAAATTCGGTAGCAAGCGGGATCAGAGCGTGCAGAAAACCGTGAATGAACATTGCGACGACGAAACCCGATCCAAGCCGGTACCCCATAGCTGCGGCTCAAAGCCGCTCACCGCAAGCCGCTCATCTCATAATTCCCACTGATGCCCAAACGCGCAAACGCGCACCACCTCTCCGAGCGGCCGTTTAGCCAATCATGGCCAAACTAGCAAGTGGAATAAAGCGTGGATGGGGCCACGACCTACCGGAATATCCTAGTTCACTAGATATCAGAGGGTCCCGAACTGTGTGGATAAACTCTCATAAGATAAATAAACCCTAAGCTAGATATACCCGGAACGGTCTCGCAACGGTCTCGGAAACTAGCCTACCTGTGACACAGCGTGTGTCACAGCACGAACCTATAGATCACACAGTCAGCAGTCCAGTGTTGGTCCTAGGGGTCTGCCATAGGGGCCTGCCTGTCAGGGCTGCCTATACAGATTCCAGCAGCGTATACCAACCTTGCTTGGGATGAAACCCAACCATATCGAACGCGTATCGTATATATTTCACGTTTGCATCCTTGGCATGCATGCAAAGTTTGAGGAGCATCGTTGAGTGAGCATAAGTCTTAGGCTGTTTTGGCGGGTCGTTTTGGGGTCATGGCGCATTCGCGACCTCTTGGGGTGCGTGTGGAAGTCGAGGCGGCTGGTTTAAACCAACCTTGCTTGGGATGAAACCCAACCACATCGGATTATCGCACCTATCGTAGATAAGTAATATATACTCAAGTTTGAAGGTCTTTCATGAGAACGTTAAGGCGATACGTGCCACCCGCCTGGGGCGGGGGGACCGGGGATGCACCTTCTTCTTCAATCCAGCGCCGGACCCGACTGGTTGCGCGCGGTGCAACTGACTACGGCGACATCGGCACATTCTCAACTTTCTCATTTTGCTCTACGCATGATTTGTCGAACAGTGGTACCAGCTCTCCTGGGCGCTGTAACAGAGGCACCGGCTCTCCCGGGCACTCTCGACGTGGCTAGAGTTGACAAGATTGGATTAGCCTGCCTCCAGACTGTGATGCTGTTGGTTCAGGTTGCCCCAAGATGGGCTTAATTTAGGGTTTCAACTGTATCTGTATTCTGCAGTATGCCTCGCTGACAGCTAGTTTCAGGAGTTACCCTGCCAGAAAGGACAGGTTCTCCTGTAGGATGCTTATTTCCACCGAAGCTGAGTAGGTGTTTGTTTCAGTTCCGTGACCACCTAGTTTGCCAGTCACCACCCTAGGTGGTGTGCTGGAAGTGACGCCCCGACTGTCATTCCTATAGTTAGGGTGTATGACTATCACCGTTCTATTGGAAAGTACGGAAGTATGGCGCTGTTTGAAGAAGCTGATATTGGGGCTAAATTGCTTTGGGAATGTGCTACGTTATTAGCATGTCGTTAGTATGCTCGTTAGTACACTTTGCCAATTACACGTTAGTATGTTAACGATATACTAACTCCCAGTCTCCTTAAGTGTGGGAGTGGGTGGACTCGTGGTGTGGTGCGCAGTGGATCATGGATGGGGCCCAAATGCACTTCAATGATGTTCTAAGGTGATTGGATGGCGAACTGGACATTAGTTAAGGGGGTATGGCGCTGTTTAAAGAAGCTGATATTGGGGCTAAATTGCTTTGGGAATGTGCTACGTTAGCATGTCGTTAGTATGCTCGTTAGTACACTATAATGATCACACGTTAATGTGTTAACCATATATTAATCAACATGTTAAACGTGTACTACAGCGGTATATGCACGTAAAGTACGCAACCACTGCACATGCTGTGTGTTCCACGAAATCACACAACGCAATATGCCGAGGGACCGTCCACGGCCTAGAATCCCGTCGATCGAAACATCAGTTCAGTCCTCGTTGTCATCCTAGTCGTCAGAGTCAGAGTCAAGTGATGGCTTTAGGCATTCAAAAAAGTCAGCCGTGGGGTCAAGAATGACCGCGGTCTCCATGCACGGATGTGGTATAACGACGACCTGCTGTTCAACTTTGTTGGCTAAGATGAAAGGCTCGGTTTTCTTCTCGAAAGCCGCTGGGTCACGGTGCGGGTTGAAGGTGTACACCGTCTTAGTCACATCTTCCGGCCCGAGAATCGAGTTCCTCTGACGGTAGGCCTTGATTTGTTGTTCGGTTGGCTTTGCCAGCCAGTTGACTCTCAATAAGATGTACAGCCGTCCCGCGATCTCCACCCGCAGAATGTTTGTAATGCGGCCGTGCCTGCATACCGCCACCATGTTTGATACACAATTAGTTGGGGCATAGTGCATTAAGTACAGAACATTATGCGCTATCCGCGGACTAACTATCTTTATTCGGTAAGCACTCACATACCCGGTGGCTTCGTCACACCATTTTTGTTTCAGGATCACCTTTCCACCTTCACCCACACATTCGTTCACGAAGAAAGCCCGAAAGTAGCTGTATATTATGTTGATATTATCGCGATCACTCCCAGCCAGCAGCATGTTTCATGCCTGTAGATAGGTCGAACGTGGTACATTAAGTGGTATGGTTTATACACTAACCGTATACTATTTTGATTTGGGAGGAGGCACCTGTCAACTTCCTTGGTTTTAGGCAGACCCTTCTTGTTCAGGATCACCCTTCCATCTTTATCCAAGTGCTCATTAATGAAGAAAGTCCGGAAATAACTATGTAAGGTGCTCTTGTTGCGATCACTCCCAGCAGTGCGATAAAAGCCATCACCGATGGTCACGTAGGAAAAGCTTCGGCAAACCGGGTTTGGCCCGACCATGAGCAACGACTCGTACTCCGTGAACTTTCGACCCAGCCATACTGAGGGATCTGTGTACGCTCCAAAAAATGGCTCGTCAATGTGTTCGGGTTTTCCTAAAGCCTGCGCGTATTTACCTCGGCGTGTCTTAGGAATACTTCGAACCTTGCGGTTCCAGCTGTGCATCCACAAGAAATAACGTTGTTAGTGCTCTAAAGGGTACCCTAAGACACCCTTTATGCATTTTGTGTACCTTAACGGTATACTAAATCAATAAGCACGTACTGTGTGGGCGTGTCTACTCCACGCACCTGCGCGCCTCATTCACATATCTTTCCCATTTCTCCCTGAGCTTCGCATAAGCAGGAATTGCAGTCTGCATCCAAACCCTCAAGTCCTTGATGTCGTCGTCTTTTAGGACAACACGTTTTCCCTCGGACGAAACATCGACGCGAATACCCGGACGACGCCCCATCGTAATCGGAGCCACCGGTCGCGGAGTGTTGCCCGCCCGCTTCAAGTGGAGCATCAGCCCGCGCACAACACGCAAAACCTTTGACCGCTTCACGTTGAACATGATGTTTTGCACGGGGAAGGCGTTGTTCTTCGCGATTCTTTTGAGGAAACCATTAAAGGACTCGAAGGCGTACATCCATATCTCCCGCATTGGGCCATACCTTTGAAGTTGCTCGACCATGTGAGAAAACATGTGAGTGTTGATCACAGACCACGCATACGCCGCACCGCTGGACTCCAAGTCTTGAAAAAACAGCCTAATTTCGTTTGCCAGCAGCTCCATGTCCTGCTACAAACACAAATCGATTCTTTAGTACGTACTTAAGTTGTAATGTGTGTACTAAACGCACACTGAACTAATGTTATTGTTTACCTCAGGTTTCACTTGTTCGGTCGTGAGCTCGCGCACGATCAAGGTCATCCTGCCCACCAGCTTTGCCAAGTCATTTCTTGGATGTCCATCATCCCGTGGCCAAGCGCTGAGTGTCGACAATGTTGAGTTTTGTATGAGCTTCAAGGCATCATGGGCCCGAATGTGCTTGGCGGCTTT
Source organism: Cymbomonas tetramitiformis (assembly GCA_001247695.2). Classification (NCBI taxonomy): domain Eukaryota; kingdom Viridiplantae; phylum Chlorophyta; class Pyramimonadophyceae; order Pyramimonadales; family Pyramimonadaceae; genus Cymbomonas; species Cymbomonas tetramitiformis. The sequence continues at coordinate 9,750 of LGRX02030630.1, read as the reverse complement.
CTTGTCGGCGGTGGTTCGTAACACTCGTTTGTGCCCTTGTCCCCAACGTTTCGTCGGCCTCATAACGCCCATCCATTTACGAGCGGTCTCCAGCGAACGCAAGGTTGCTGACGCCTCGTTGGGCGTGGCGGAATCGCGAAAGGACCGTGCGTCATCTTGTACATCTCCACCATCTCACCTGCAGAGCGGTTCATCCCCTCTTGTAAGTTAAAGTGTTCTTAGTATGGTCTTAACGCGATACGTCCCTCCTAAATACACTCTAAGTACAAAATCACATACCTTTTGCATTCTTCACTTTAGTCGTCGCGTGCCACGTGGGGTGGGCACCGTCGTCTTTCGCGTGCTGACGCATTGCATCCGTGAAGTCAAGACCGAGCAAGCTAGTAGCAATTCGGTTGACGAGGTTCATGATATCATGCATGCCATCTAGCAAAAAGTCCCGCACGATATTGAAATACCCCAATCGCGCGAACTCGCTCAAAAACTTGACGCCCGTCCGTCGCATGCTCTCTTGCAAGTGGTCTCCTGAAAGATCCGGGTCTCCACTATCTCGAAGATTTTCGTGGGTTCGAGCCTGCCTCTTGTACTCCTCGTCCTTGCGCAACTCAGGTGGACCTGTGAAAGAAACATAAGAACACTGAATATGCAAACATGAACCCAAACTGGCGTTAATACGTGCTTTACATATGCATAGGGTTAACTTAGTGTACTATACCCCTATTATTACAGGGCATTCGTTCGTTCTTACCTGGCGGTGTCTGCTTGCTGAACAAATACAACATCTTTCTCATAGCTGTTGAATAAGTCCCCCAAATTTTGCACTTCATGCATCCCGCATACGCACCGACGTCCATGACGCTGGCCGCTTCCACCGCTCCTTTGTAGTCCATGAGTATAGCATAGAGCATGGCCCTCAATCGCACGTGCTCGTCCTCGTAGGAATCCCAACACATGAAGCCTTCATCCCACAAGGTGATCAGTTCGTCCACCATTTTACCATAAAGTAACTGACAGTTGGCTGGGTGTTAACCGGCGATCAGTCCATAGAGCTCCATGTACTCGTACTTGGTGCGGATTTCGGGGGGTAGGTTCAAGATTTGGAAGTACATTGGAAATACCCCTGCCTTGTTTTGCCACACCGCCGCCCCATCGGCGCTGAATATGAGTAGTATGTTCCTGGCCTCCTCGAAAAAGTCCTTGTGTCGCACGTTTTTGCGATGTTGCCATTCCTCCGCGTCTGAGCACAATCGAAAACACGCAGGAATACACATCAGTAGGGCGCGTTTAGTGCACATATTACACACCATTTATTTCCTAACAACATACTAACGAGACATCCTAACGCAATCGACAAAACATATGCATCCACGTCGGTTAGTACACGCTTAGTTTGTGCATAACACACAACACACACGTTAACAACATACTAACGACATATTAAAGGCATGTTGCTTACCCCAGATGGTGCGGAATGACCCGTCTTCTGGTGGTGTATGCCGCGAGTGAGCGCGCATCAACTCCGCCGTTTGTGGGTTGGCGTACACACGTCGGACTATATCTGCGATAGACCACCAAAAGAATTGTGATCGCGCTCGCCGACCCTTGCCCTCGTCCACCTCTCCCGTCTCGCCATACGCCTCCCATCGGGCCTCCTTACACTTTGGGCACACGGCATCGTTAGCATGCGGCCCCTCGAAGAATACACACCCATTCACACACAAGTCCACTCTGTTGGGGGGGGCGTCGAAGGCTTCGAAGTTCTTCCATGCAGCTTGGAAGCTACTTGGAAAGTTATGGAGTAGCTCCCCAAAGTGCTTGTTCATAATGGAGAAGAGCTTGGTGAGAGAGTCTTGCGACATCTTGCCCTCACTATTCTATTCAAGCAAATCGACAAGGAGGTCCAACGTGTTGACGGGGGGTGGGACTGCGTCGTGGTCTTCCGCGGGCGCCTGTGTAGAACGCCCATGCATTCCATCGAAGAACTTTGAGAATGTGGACCTATGTTTGATAATGTATGTGAACACACATAGTTTATCTTTAACAGGTTAAGCGTGTCTAAAACAGGTCCTAACGCGTTTTGAGAGCTCACCATTGCTGCACTTAAAGACATCATTGTCTCAATGAGGCTCTTTGTGGCCGCATGTAGCTTTACATATGTTACCCGCCCTTTGTGAATACGCGTGTGATAAAGCATAGGGTTTGAGGGGGGTTTTGGCAAAATTGTGCTGAAATCGATGAAAATATCAAACATACGATAAATAGGTACATATTTTTCCCTTTTTACTTCCATTTTATAACCTTTAATCTCGATCTAATACCATATGTGGATTTTTGGAACACTCCTCAATATGCCTAAGAGTCACGCGTAAGAATTCTGAAAACCCCGCCTCGTACGATGAGAAAAACTTCCAAAATTATAACCACCCTATTTTTTGGGCATGATATGTTTAAAATAATGTAAAAAACATCAAAACAATGACCTTCAAAAAATCTTCCAATTTAGAGCGCATCTTCCAATTAAGAGCGATCGTCGTTGTACGTCTTGCTTGGCTGGATCGTCTGCATTCCACCAGTCCTCGATGTCTTCCATCATGGATCCGGCGTCATTGTCGGAGAACAAATCGGGGCAAGTGCCTACCGACTCTTCGCCCTTACTTCCACATGACTCGTAGGAGAATCTCGAGTCCGAATCCAAACCCGAAATGCACGTCGAGTATGACCGGTCTGCATCGTCGAGATCTAAAGCATCTGGGGCGTCGCCGGCCTCCTGGTCACGTCTTCGCGCCGTCACATGCGGATCTTCGTGTGCAACGTTCACGGAGCTGCATACATAAGGTACTGTTTGATTGCTATATATAGCCTAACAGCACACTAACTAGACTCAAAGCAGCTAGCGGCAAAATCATATGCACACCTGGTTTGACCAAGTCCCCGGTCTTCCACGAGTTCCGCGTCGTCGTCTGATTCCACGGCTGGGCGACCAGGCATGTGGCACGCGTGGGTGGTACGTTTATGCATAATTTGACGAATTTTCGAAAAAATGACATTTAGAAGTGTTAGAAGGTTGGAGAAGTTTGGAGAAGGTTTGGACAAACTCAAAAATGTGAAATTTTGACATTTCGGGTTTTGGTCCTTTTGGAGTAGCCGTGCGGGGCCATTTCGTTTACTGCAAATACCAGGGAATCAAGTTGTGCACATGGAATGCTTGCGCGACACATTAATAAGTTTATAAAAGGCCATTACAAGGTTTGGGAAGGTGCAACATGATAGTAGAAGGTAGTAAAAAGTTGCATGTCCAATATTTTAGGGTTTTAGGGTTGCTGGCGGGGTGGTGTGGGTGAAATATTAGTTGTGAGAGGGGGTTCGGCGTATGCGGGTCCGCTATAAAGTGCACAATTTCGGGAAATGATGATATTACACGGTTTGATATTTTTGGAGAAGTTTGGAGAAGGTTTGGACAAATATGAAATTTTGACGTTTAGGGTTTTGGAGTAGTCGTGCGGGGCCATTTTGGTCCCTGCAAACAGCAGGAAATCGAAGTTTGCACTTGGCATGCATGCGCGGCATATGAATGTGTCGCTACAAGGCCAATAACAAGCGGGATATTATATTATATGATTTAATATTTTTGGAGAACATCGGAGAAGGTTCGTATAAACAAAATAATGCAATATTTTCATATTTTGGGTTTTGCAGGAGCCGCGCGGGACCAATTTGTTCACTGCAAATATCAGGATGGTTGCCGTGTCATGCACACGGCCGATGTTTTGAAAATAAAGAGCAATTCAATATGCAAGTGCATTTCCATGCTTATATTCCAATGTTCATACACAATCTAATGTATGAATACTTGCAAGTGACATGATTACCGTGGTGTCAGATTATTAGAGTTATGCAAAAATTGCAGCTTACTGTAGCACGAAGCACCAAGATGCGGCTCTCGGGACAGCTCAATAGCACTTTTAGTTAGGCAAACGATTTCTAAGCTAGCGCCTGTCGAACAGCTCTTGCAAGGAAACACGTGAGCGTGAAGCCCCACGAGCAAGGTCCTGCAATTGATCCGCGGTCAGGGTGAAAAGCTGCTGTGCTGGTTGGGCGAGCTGCTGTGGTTGGGCGAGCAGCTGCGGTTGCGCGAGCAGCTGGGGTTGCGCGAGGAGTTGCGGTGGTTGCGCGAATAGCTGGGGTTGCGCGAATAGCTGGGGTTGCGCGAGCAATTGTGGTTGCAGCTGGTAGGATTGCTGAAGCTGCGAGAGCTGCTGCTGGAGTTGGATTGCTGATTGCTGGAGTTGTTGCAGCTGTTGCAGCTGCTGAGGCTGCTGCACCGGTTGAAGCTGCTGGGGCTGCAGCACCGGTTGAAGCTGCTGGAGATGCTGCATCGGTTGAAGCTGCTGGGGTAGCTGCACCTGTTGAAGCTGAGACTGGGGCTGCGGGAGTTGCTGCAGCTGCAGGGGCTGCTGCGGCTGTTGAAGCTGCTGGGGCGGCAGCACCTGTAGAAGGTGAGACTGGGGCTGCGGGAGTTGCTGCAGCTGCAGGGGCTGCTGCGGCTGTTGAAGCTGCTGGGGCGGCAGCACCTGTTGAAGCTGAGACAGGGGCTGCGGGAGTTGCTGCAGCTGCAAGGGCTGCTGCGGCTGTTGAAGCTGCTGAGGCGGCAGCACCTGCTGAAACTGCTGGGGCTGCAGCACCTGATGAACCTGAGACTGTGACTGTGGGAGTTGCTGCAGTTGCTGGGCCAGGAGGAGTTCCTCCTGCTGCTGGGCCTGCGGGACGCCCTGACGAACTGCTTCCAGACCTGAGATCTCACCCTCCGTCCCTTGCTCCGCCGTGGGCGTCGCCGACGCCACAGGTGCCGGTCGCGGTTCCTCGGAGGCCGGCACTTGCGGCACGAGCGTCTCCAAACTAGCGCGCTCCAGCTCTAAGCGCCGGTCCAGTGCGCTCTGTTGTCTCTGCTCCAACGCTTCCAAACTCCGACCAAACTCCTCTCCCTGCTTCCTCAACAGCTCCTCCAACTGTTCACTCGTCACGCCCACCTGCACAGGTCCACTTCTTCCTTCCTCTACATCCACCTCCGCCGCCTGTGATAGTGACAGCACCCCACTGCCGACACCTGACCTCCGGCCTCGAGAACGACCACCTCCAGCTTTCCCCGTGCCTTTCCCCGTGCTCGCATCAAGTGCCCTACCCGACACGTCGCTCGGTGCTTGGCTCCCCCTTCGCTGTGGAACGGCCAGGTGCGCAGGCGCGGCGACCCGCTTCTGCAAGGTGTAGCCGTCAGCCAAATCCGACCTCATGCGCTTCCTTCCTGAGGCCCCTTTAGACGCAATTGTCTCAGGCGGTGCATCCTCTGTGACCGTATCCCCCTCGGAACCCGCGCCACCACCGCTAGCGGCAACCGATGCCGCGTCCTTGTCCACGAAGAGGTAGTCGTCACGGGTAACGCTCCCCCCTAACTCCAGCCGGTCCGCAGTATTCACCTGCCTCAACGGGGCCGTCACCGACACGCCCTCCTGCAAGCCCTTTGCTTTTTCCACCGCAATCTGTTGTGGCACAAAGTTCCTGAGGACCTGGAACACTTCGTCGATCTTCTCATTGTCACGGAAGTAAGCCTCCCCTCGGGCTTTGTCCGAGGGGCCCACGTTCAGCTTGTTCATGCGGAAGGTGTGAAACATCTCCGGGTCGGCGTTCGGCCCATCGATTGGCCCCCCGCAATGGACAAAACACCCTTTATTCTTTATGTGCAGGATTGAGCCTACCACATACCCCCCCCGAGTGACCCTGGTGAAACACCACTCCGCCGTACGAGAATTTCCCGTTCGATTTCTCGGCGTATCCCTCCTTCCCACCAAAGCCGTCGCCATACACATACCGCGGCCTAAAGTTAATGTACTTGTTGTACGAGTGAAGACGTTGCGGCAGATCCAGGTCCTTCCACAGAGGCTTCCCCTGATGGCCACCTACGGGCAATGCCTGTGCGGGAGTGTTCGTGGGTTGCTCCGCCGATCCCAACGGCGCGTCCGGTACCACCCCCGCGGTCTCGGGTGCGGGCACCTCCGTGCTCGTGGGGGCGGGAGCATCCGCGGGTTGCTCCGCCCCTCCCGACGGCCCCTCTACACCCCCCGCGGGTTCCTCCGCCGATCCCGACGGCGCGTCCGGTACCACCCCCGCGGTCTTGGGTGCGGGCACCTCCGTGCTCGTGGGGGCGGGAGCATCCGCGGGTTGAGCCGTCCCTCCCGACGGCTCCTCTCCACCCCCCCGAACGCCCTCGGGTGTGGCCGCTTCAAGGGGTGGGGGAGCCGATGCCGAGAACTCCGAGAGCATGGACAAGGCAGGTGCCGGAGTGTCCGCGGGTTGCTCCGCCGATCCCGACGGCGCGTCCGGTACCACCCCCGCGGTCTTGGGTGCGGGCACCTCCGTGCTCGTGGGGGCGGGAGCATCCGCGGGTTGACCCGTCCCTCCCGACGGCGCGTTCACTACCAGCCCTGCGGTGTCGGGTGCGGGCACCTCCGTGCTGGTGGGGGCGGGAGCATGCGCGGGTTGCTCCGCCCCTCCCGACGGCCCCTCTGCACCTCCCCCCGAACGCCCTCGGGTGTGGCCGCTTCAACAAGGGGCGGGGGATCCGACGCCGACGGCACCGCAAGCAACGGCAAACTCTTCTCGAGCGCGCCTTGCAGCAGCATGGCACCATGTTTTGCGAGGTTCAGAGCGTCTCTCTCGGCTTGGGAGGTTGGGTAGACCGTGCGCTTCGCCATGCACTCCGGCCTATCACAATTGCTCACCTCTTCAATGCCTTTGGCTACCATGCACACGTTATGGTAGCTAGCATTGCAGTGCGAGCACCGGTGGACACCACGACCATCGTCCTTCTCGCATATGAAGCAGGACTCATCTGGTGCCGGCGGTGGGGGTGAGGGCGGAGCCGTGGCGAGCCCACCTAATTCATAGAACACCAAAACCAAGCACGTTCGTTTACACAAGTAGGACGAGAAACATAAATAGAACTAAAAACTCATTACAAGGTCAATTATTGGACCACTTTGAAAAATGTGCTCACCAGCGTCGCCGGTCTTCAGCGCGCTAGTAGGCCAGTCCAAGGACTTTCTTCGAGAACTCTGCGCTTCCTTGGCCAAGCCCGCCAACGCGCGGGGAGCGTCAATTGAGGCCAGCGTTTTAACGGTGGCCTCGGTGGCATCTTCCGCCACTTCACTAGCAGTACACTCTGATCGCTGCTCGCACTCCTTGCGCCCACAGTTCTTTCGATTTGTGAGGATACCACAATCGGCAGCCCCGAATTTTCGCTGACAGGAAGGATGGAAACCACCTCCACAAACACTACAAGTCAGAATGCTCGCGCTTTTCTTGCAATAAACGCACTTCCCAGGCCGAGGACCACACTGCTTGCATTTTACTCCAACCTCCTCATCGCTAGAACACGCGAAATGAAAGTAGCCCTGGCACGTGTTGCATTGGATCTGCGGTGCAATAGTTTTCAGGACCGCACAATCGCGGACCACACATTTCACTACATTCTCTTCTTTCTTCTTCGCAAGAGCTTTGCTGACAGCCTTTCTTCCACGGTTCGCCCCCATGTTTCTGGGGCAAGGTGTTAACGTGCTACTTACTCTTAGGTTTCAGGAGCATAAGTCAATTAAGTAAAGGCGGAGTCTTGGGCCTTCAAGTCCGTCCAGAACTCCAAAGCGCCACATCACCATACACATACAAATATCCCACGCAAAAATATTTCGCTGTGGAACCCTAACAGATTTGGAGTCCGTCGATAAAACTTGATCGAACTCCAAAGCGCCACATCACGATGCACACAACATTATGTCACGGATATAAATTATGATGTGGAGCGCTGACAGATTTGGAGTCCGTCGATAAAACTTGATCGAACTCCAAAGCGCCACATCAAGATGCACATAACATTATGTCACGGATATAAATTATGATGTGGAACGCTGACAGATTTGGAGTCCGTCGATAAAACTTGATCGAACTCCAAAGCGCCACATCACGATGCACACAACATTATGTCACCGATATAAATTATGATGTGGAGCGCTGACAGATTTGGAGTCCGTCGATAAAACTTGATCGAACTCCAAAGCGCCACATCACGATGCACACAACATTATGTCACCGATATAAATTATGATGTGGAGCGCTGACAGATTTGGAGTCCGTCGATAAAACTTGATCGAACTCCAACGCGCCACATCAAGATGCACATAACATTATGTCACGGATATAAATTATGATGTGGAACGCTGACAGATTTGGAGTCCGTCGATAAAACTTGATCGAACTCCAAAGCGCCACATCACGATGCACACAACATTATGCCACCGATATAAATTATGATGTGGAGCGCTGACAGATTTGGTGAACTCCAAAGCGCCACATCATGAAGCACTTCACGCCATTTCGAAGTGAAACGCGTTTGTATTCTTCAAGAATGTGACCGGTGATGGAAGTGCGAGGAAGCTCATGCCCTCGCACGAATATATTTCATGTATATTTGATATGTGGTTAGCGTGGTAGAAACGACAACGATATGGGTGGGACGAAGCGGCGCCCCAATCCGACAAGCTTCAACGGTGCGGTTGTACTTTATTTGTAAAGAGCCCGAAGCTATTACGAACTATTATGATCTGTGACAAAATGCGTGAGAACGACTGTTGAGGAGTGCGCAAACCTTTTTGTAGCAGGGGTGCACATCGTGGAAGGCCACGTGAAGTTCACCGTGGTTCGGGATGATCGACGTTGGCTACTAGGGCAGTTATGTGGAATCATGCATGTCATTCTAGCTATGAGTGTCTTTTTAGCTTTGTGCGGCTCAGACGCGAGCTACAATCCTGGACCAGACTGGGATATCCCGCCAATTCTTATGGACTTGCTACCTCTTCTAGTAGAAGTAGGCGACTCTGCACGCACCATACCTCTTGGAGTGTGGCCCCTACCGCAAGAAGCTATGCCGACGCTTCGACACTTGGTTACCAAGTTGGATTCGGTGTGCGATATTTGGGCATCTGCACGAGCTGAGGCGACTTCCACGCCCTTGCGCAATTGTCAGATTCCTGACAGCTCAGACAAAGAGGAATGTTCTTCTCCGGACGAACTGGACACTTCGCGCGAAGTGTCCAAAGGAGGGATAGAGGGGCAAGAAGATGGTTTGCGTCGGTCGCTGACACGTCACGAATTTGACAGACCACAGGAATACACGCCACTGAAGCGAGGAAACAGGAACCACTGGATAGGGAAGATGAGCGAGATTTTTAGTAGGTCCCCAAACCGCATCGCTTCAGCGGTGAGGGAGTACATTGAAACGCTGCCAAAGGAAGTGGCAGTAGGTGTACTGCAACGTTGTCGCGCAGCGTTGTTCGGTGATACAGAAATGGCGAAGACCAAAGCTATGGACTGCATTCTAGAAAACCTGGTTGCGGTCTTTGGGGCGCTGTCGAGTAGGAATTCTAACTTGAACGAGGAACACAAGCTTGCAGTGGCGGCCGCAGTGTTTGGTGAGAACATGCAAGAGGGGCACGTGTTAACCGCAGCGACAACAATGTTAGGCGTGCATAAGCGTGTAGGATATGCGGGCATCACGGGGCATAAAAACATGCTGGCGGGTGCGAGGGTTGGCAATGCCGAGCGTGCTCGAAGGAGCTTGCACGTGGGTGTGACGCGCCCCAAGCGACGTGGGCGTCGTTCAGGGTGCATGGCGGAAGCCACTTGTGCACTCATCCGCGACTTTTG
>LGRX02030629.1:0-17431 GCA_001247695.2 Cymbomonas tetramitiformis | reverse complement strand
TGGCGATCGTCGCCTACTTGGGCCCATGTTCCCCAACAAGGGTGTGCTCTGCGCCAACCCCGTCGTTGGAAGCGTCGATTGACCTATTAGGCCAATCGACGCAAGAGAACTTGAGGCTGAACTGCGATACAGCTTTCCGTGAGCAGCGCGCTCTAATGCTCCCGAAGGAAACCCTCGACGCCTTCGCGGTGAACGTTGGGGGGAAGGAGAAAGTGGAGTTGGGCGAGTGCGCCGTTGTGGGGGGGGTTCACCAAGGGGTGTCCAATGCGGATGGCACGCCCCGAATAGTGTTCTCCGCCAACTTGGCCTTGAAGGACGTGGCCTCATACGACCCGTATGTGCAGCTTAACCCAGTCAACTCGCCCATCCACTGGGGTTTTCTCGACTTCGCTGCCAAGGAGTACGTCAAGTACTTCCTCGCGGGCACGGACCTCGCCCCCACGGTGGACGATGCCAACGTGAAAGTGCTCAATACTTTGGGGGCAGACGTTATGAAGTGCTTGGACAAAGTCACGAACAAGCGAAGGCGTGAAGCGGAGGGTGCGCGGAAGCGTGGTAGGAGATAAGTATTAGATTAGGCTTAGTGAAATAGGGGTACAATACGTGTATGCCATGCTTAGCCACGTGAAAAAAACATTTACATTTACAAGTTGATATATATCATTACTTGTTTTGGCAATCAAATAATATTTGTTTGTTGTACTTGCTCGTTATCGCTACTAGTCTTTGCTAATTTACTATCCTATATTAGCTCGAACTCGACGTTCAAACGTTCAGAAATATTCAAACTTGCATTGCGCTCGTGCCTCTCGAGAGGCACCACCATCCTCTGACAAGTTTTAGCGCACTTGCCGCACAACTTGTACGACACAAGGGAGGTGAATTTTCCATCGTCGTCGTTTCCATGGTCGTGGAAAACAATGCGAGTGGTTGCGATCTCCTCGCACCACACCCACGCACCCTGCTTGCGGTTGTCGACAGCGTAGTGGTCGAGCATTGGGAAACAATCGAAAGGAAACTCTAATGGCCAAACGCCAGCCTCCCCATACTCAACCATGCATATGAGGACCTTATGCAACTCGCACCGCTTGTTGGGGCGAGTGAGTCCATAGTGGGGATCCTTCGTAGGGTTCTCGTCTTCCCCGCGGACCACGACGTGCTTTTGCCAAAGCGCTGGGCAATTGTACGGGGCGGGTAGGTAGCCTCTGGAAGATTGATAGTCCTCGTCCCTATTTATTACTCTGTTCATTTTTTTTATTTGCGGGCTAAGACTTAGTCAAATAGGTTTAGTCAAATACAATAGCGTCTATAACGTATATGGTATAAGATATCGTATAGCGTGTACTATATAATAACATATCACGTTGTTCGCATACATACTCCCTTGTGTTCGCATCTTACTATCACTTATCGACCCAAGGAAACTTTGTTAAAGTACGAAACAAGTATGCCCCAACCATGTTGCGACCACTGCGAACGGAAAGCGTGGCTCCGCGCTCGGTTCAACCGGGACTTGCAAGACCTGCAACAATCTTTCGCCAACAATTTTGAAGGGTACCCCGACCACGAGCGGTTCCTTGCAAGGTGGGCGGTAGTGGGTAGGGACCTAGCCGATATTCCCTTGCCACAACCTGACCGGCTCACTTGCAAAAGTTGCTTCAAGAACATTTGGCTACCACATGCTACCACGGATATTTACTTCACCTCCTGGGCCAAGTGGGAATTTTTATAAAGTAAAGCAAAGTACAGAGGTTGCTAGATTGATTCAAAAAAATACTTGAGAATAGTGTGTACACAAAATATTAATACTTGCTATTACACGTATGTACACCTTAAGAAAATTGTCTATTCCTTAGCTACGCATAGTCCGCACAACCATGTTCCTGCTGGGATCTTGCTTAGGCTTGGACGCAAGCAAAAAATATGGAAGCCCTTATTGCACACGTCGCATAACAACATTTCATCTCCGTTGTCTTCTTCACCGCACAGTTCGCACGATAAACTTTTAGGAACTTGCTGCGAGCATCTGGCTTCCATGTCTAGCTCTGCCATCTCGCGCGCTCGCTTGGATGCTTCCCGTTTCAGTTTCGCGGTGATCTTCCCAAGGGGTTGCCTTTTCAAGGCGCCAACCGGTTTTCTCGGGCGTCCCACTTGTGGGTGTCGGCCAATTATGTCGAGATGTTTTTCAAGAGGCGCCTTAAACTTCCCTTTGAATAAGCCAACAGCAATACTACATGCACACGTGACGCTCTCCGCGTAGATAGGGCACATACACCAGTGGTGCCCAAATTCGGTGACGTTATTAGCGTCCAATGGTCGTAAGATCACAAAAGACTTGTAGGTGTTCATGAACTGCTCGAAGGTGACAACCGTCGCAGGAGGGTGTTCAGGGTCGCGCATAAGGGCGAGGAACTTTACCACAAGGGGAGCAATCTCTTTCCTTTTATCCGCGATAGTGGAAGCACTCAACTTCTCGAAGGTCTTAAGGGAGGGAACGACATAGGAAGGACTGTCTGTAACCCCCAAGACGCCGGTCGTGCGCGTCATAAGCTCGAGCATGTTGTTGTCAATCATAAGAAGCGCCTCCCGCCAAATAGCTTGTGTAATAACTGGAGTCGTAGGTATTGGGTGTTGCCCGTCGTAGATCGTCTCCTCGTGCATGTATTTTAGCGCAGAAGGATGGAATACCTCGAGTTGGAGTTGCTTACGCATGGTCATCTCGTCTTTCACGTGTCTATTCACGCACTCGGGACTATTCTGCGTAGATTGGATCCCTTCTGGCATGAAGCCGAGAACCCACCCACCCCACTTGCCCCACCAAGTCTCCACGAACCAGTTGCAAATATACTCTTCCTCACGCTTGTATAGTTCGATGAAGAGCTTGAATGCACTATCACGAGCACCAACGATGGTGATGTTGTGTATATCCGTAACGCCCTGCTTGAAGCCGTTAACGTTATGAGCGTCGTTGAATAGCGCGGTCTTCTCGTTAAGCTTCATCATGCAATGCGACCAACATATCCCTTGCGTAATCTCTTCCGCGACAAGTGTACAGAGGTTCGTAGGTAACCTCAAGTGCTCTAGAACATGCGTGATGGTTTCCGGAAGCTTGGCGTTAGCGTTGAAGAAAGCGAGGGAGTGATCCAAAGTATGATAACGAGGTTGCCACACTTTCTGGAAACCAAGTTGCATAGCCGCGATCAAGCAAAAGTCCACTATTTGCGAAGCATAGGCGTCCTCGTGCGATTTGATGGCGAGCGCCCCGAGACGAAAACGCTTATCCAAGTAGGAAGACCCGTTGCATTCAAGGGGTAAGCCTTGCCAGTTCGTCTTGTACGTGTCGTCGCGTGAGCGGTGATCCTTTGCGAGAAGTACCTCGAGTTTCCCCCAAGTGGTGTAAATCACGCACCACCTTTTTCGTTTCTGCGCTGCGACATAATCCTTGACGAGTTCGGTGTAGTTCTTGTAAAGGGCACGCAAGTTCAACTTCCCTTTGTAAAACCTTTTCGAACGCGTACTCCACCCTTGGACGACAAGCATGTTCTCTAAGATATGCACGAAGTACTCAGCAGACTCGCAAGCAAGAATTGAGATGAAATGTGCTTGAAGGTTCCGTTCATAAACGGAAAAGTCTTCATTCCAACCCGCCAGCTTCCAAGTATTAAGCTCATCTTGGGTTGCTTGGGCTTCGAAAGGAATAGGAGGCAGGGTGTTCGCGGAATTCTCGGCGTAATGTTCCACGGTTTCGAAGCCGCTCGGTTGGAGTACTTGTCCTTCAAACATGCAAAGCGTCCCCGCCGTTTTGCGATCGGTCACGGGGATGGCCAACAAGTTGGAGGTCTGGCAAACCTCCATGAACTGACCGCATGTCTTTATGGTTCTAAGCTCCAAGATTTGTTTGCGATTGTTGTTCACAAAGCTCTTTATGACCTTGTAATCAACGACGTCATCGTCTTCCATGGCTGTGGTGACTGCGGTACTAAGCTTCTTAAAAATGGCTTTAGGCGGAAGCTTTTCCTTGATCGCCTCCTTACACTTGTCCTTTAAATCTTTCGACATACCCTTTCCTATGAAATTAGTATGGTCGTGTGTCCCACGGGTGTACATGTTGCATGGAATAGTAGGGCATAAGGTCGTTCCCTTGACAATTTTGTAGTAAACCTGACAACCGTGTGTATGCTGTAAAGCACACCTGAAGTTTTGAGTCACGGAACCGTTTTTTTTCGACCTATAATCCTTGCCAGACTTGGTCACACCCTCGAGGCTCAAGGTTTCCATCTTCTCTGTGCACTCTACATACGATACACCATTGAGGACGGTACTCCACACTAAGGGGACACGGGTACGTTTCGACTTTTCCATGTGTTTAACGAGGAATTCCTCTTCATCCTCTTCATCCGAATGATATATATCTTCCACATTTTTTCCCGGGCTTGTGAACTCAAAGTCGTCGGCCTCAGCCATGTTACTTTCCTCTCGTTTGGCTACGCGACAACTGCTTTGTGTAACGTAGTGTAACGATGGCATGGATGCATGCACCGGTAATAGCCAGATGAGATAAAAAAAACTTAATCTAAAATCAACATGAAAAATGGGTTAATCTAAAATCAGAGAGAAATAATCTAAATTAAATTGCCTACCATTCGGCCGGGGGTCAGTTTAAAGCAGCGATGCGTCGTGAGTTGCTGAAGTGGAAAGGCGGAAGGCTTGGTGGGATGCGGATTTTCGATGCCGCTAGTGCTGTGGCCTTTGGAGAGGCGAAGTTCAAGCGCCCCGTGGCGACTGGGTCAGTGGTGAATGATGCGAAACGGGTCGTGAACGAGCGCTTCTTCTTTTGCTTAACTCCACACCATATCGAGGCCACCAATGTGGTTCTGGCGGGCAATGCAGTCGAGGGCACCTTGAGGTTGCATGCGATCCGGCCGAGTGGCCAACCGGGCAAGGTGTTGAAGCGGAGGTTTGCATGCGGGTGCTCTTCGTGTAAGCGGCAAGAGTATGAGGACTGCTTGCACATGGACACTTGTGGGCCATGGGAAGAGCATGAGATCTCAACGTTGACTGAGGCAGGCGCCCGCCACACCCGACTATTGGAGCGCCTTCGACAGGATGTCTTAGTGGATGAGGGCTACAATCATGCATGTGCGGGCAGGGGACAACCTGTCTGTTATTGGTGTGGGCGATGACTTGTTCTTCATCATCCGAGCAAGTGAGCCTCCCTTTGAGATTCAAGCGGATACAGATCATCGTGGCTTGGTGCCGGATGGTGCGGGGGGCTTCATCAACACTGCGGTGTGCGATGACACCATGAGTGGGCCATGGCATCATTTCGCCGTGGGAGACAAGGTCCTGCTCGGTTTTTGGTATCAGCCTATCCGAGGTGGAGCATGGAGCCTTTTGGACATCGAATGGTCCAAGAAGAAGGGGAAGGTTACTGAATGGATTGGCTTTCCATTCGTGGTGTGCTCAGTGGACATCATCCGGCATTGGGGATTTGCGATGACCCTAGAGTCCGCAAACCGTAGAAGTGCGAATAAGAGGAAGACCACAGAGGGCAAAACTTACACTCTGGATTTGGTTGACGAAGAAGCGATCGAAGCTAGCATTGGCATAATTTAAAGTTGAAGGGTGCGTGTTAATAGGATGACTATATTGATAGATACGCATGACCAAATCCCATCACTTTGGTATCACTTGAGGTTATTTATACAGTATGTACCGATATGGCATATGATAGTGCCATGCGTGTCGTATCCCATCGTATTGGTATCATGGCTGCACTTTCTGAAAATTGGTTTTTGCTCATTTTAATTGCAAATAACATCCAAATCTCGTCTAACCGACATCATAGATCGATTCCCCATACGTCTAAGCCCCTAGGAACATACTGATATGGCATATGATAGTGTCGTGTGATGGATCCCGACACATGGGTATTCTGTCTGCACTTTCTGAAAATTGGTTTTTGCTCATTTTCATGCGAATAGCATCCAAATCTCGTCCAATTGACATCATAGATCGATTTTTCATACTACTAAACCACTAGGAACATACTTATATGGCATATGATGGTGTCGTGTGTTGGATCCCGACACATGGGTATTCTGTCTGCACTTTCTGAAAACTGATTTTTGCTCATTTTTATGCAAATGACATCCAAATCTCGTCCAACCGACATCATAGATCGATTCCCCATACCTTTAAACCCCTCGGAACATACTTGTATGGCATATGATAGTGACGTGTGTCGGAACCCGGCACATGGGTATTCTGTCTGCACTTTCTGAAAATTGGTTTTTTCTCATTTTGATGCGAATAGCATCCAAATCTCGTCAAACTGACATCATAGATCGATTCCCCATACGTCTAAACCCCTTATACGCTATTAACATAGATTATATATGTTAACATGTTCGTTTAATTCGAGAAACCGCCGGATCACCGGATGGCCAACGGGGATGTGGTCCCCATGACGATATATATGATTTGACCCGGCTCGTACAGTGAAAATCCCCGCACCGATTTCAAACCCTAACATAACATTCCTTAACATGTAGAGTTGTCTAGGAAGGGTGGTGACTAATGTGGTTTCACCAACTTCATTTTCAGGGTAATTTTTAGAGTCGATAGCGTATCCAAGTTTTGCCATAATGTGACCTGTGCGCCTGAACCAGTTAAAGCGTTTATCTTTTGCGTGACTGTAGGTTGCATAGTGTGATAAGGGGAAGCCCGAGATGGCATTATTACTCATTTCGTTGTTCATGTTATGAATTATTATTTTAAGCCATAGATTGCTGTTTCTACGGTATAGTGAGATACGGTGGGGGTCAGTGATACGGTCCGTGTGGTTGTGTTGCCAATATGCGTGTTCATCTGCAGAACACAGGGTGTTCATGGTTTCAGTAATACACGATGCGGTTGCAATATCGAAGACACTATCAATACCGTACCCCCCCTGACAGACTGCTGTCCAGATTATTTGGTGATTAGTGTCAACTGGGCAGCCCAAATATTTGATTATAAACGAAGCTATCATTTTGTCTAATTCAATTGCAACATTCTTTGAGGAGCTTGCGATTGCTGAGGTAACTTTAAGGGGGTACGCCATCCTCGGAACTAAAACCGCATTTATAACATATCTTAGCTGGTGTAGAGTCATGTGTTGCAGTTGGATGGATGCGAGAGTAGATTTAAGTCTGTCGATAAGGATTTCCGCCTGTTTGTCCCATTCCCCATTTAGTGCAAACCATACTCCGAGGTATCTGTTTACCTCTTTGCTGTTAGAGAAATCAAGAAATTCGGGTGACTCAGGGGGTATCCATTTCGCAACAATGGAAGGACTTGAGTCATCGGTGTTGGGTTCCAGGTGACCCCCAGAGATGAGTAAATCATCGGACGAGTCATATCGTGTAACCATTTTGCCCTGGGGTTTGATGCGCTTTCTGTAAGAGTATTTGTGGGGTGGCCGTGGCCTGCGTGCTGCATCTGCTCTGATTGCAGCGTACCCCTCCTGCTCGGTGTTCACACACTTGAGCATCTTCCTGCTCTCCCCCAAGCGTAGGTACTCCTGGGCGGCTGCGTTCTCGGCGAACACTCTGCCGGGTCCACCAAGGCCATCTTCCACTGGGTAGTATCTGGTGTTGGAACCCAACGAGACCAGCTCCAGGGGTAGCCAATCCTGGCCGTGTCTAGCCCAACGCTGGAAGATACCATCCGTGAGGGATTCCACATCCACTGGGCAAATGTATCTGAGCAGCTGATACGCCCAGACACCAGTGCTCTCGTACCAGTGAGGGAGCTGGAGCTCTCGCAGCAACTCCTCGCCATTGAACACGAACGCATGATCCAACGTGCAGCGCATCAAGTCGAGGTACTGCGTGGCCATCTATATCATATATGTGACTATGTGGTGCTACAATGTATCTTCCATTTGAGATTATGTCAATTTCATGGGCACTCTTTGAACGGGCAAAATCCTTGTCATATTTAAAATACAAGTGAAATCCTTGCTGAAATCTGTATAGGCAGCCCTGACCGGGAGTCCCGGTGCAGGCCCCTATGACAGATTCCTAGGTAGCCAACACTGGACCGTGACTGATCCATAAGCCTGTGCTGTGACACACCGAGTGTCACAGGTAGCTAGACTCGAGACCGTTCCGACTCCGTGACCGTTCCGGGTATATCTAGCTTAGGGTTTATTTCTTATGAGAGTTTATCTATATTGGTTCACTGACTGTCTGATATCTTGAACCGGGATATTCCAGTAGGTCGTGGACCCATTCCACGCTATATTCCACAGCTAGTTTGGCCATGATTGGCTAAATCAGCCGCTTGGAGAGGTGGTGCGCGACGGCGCGTTTGGGGACTCACGGGAATTTTGAGATGAGCTGTTTGCGGTGAGCGTCTTTGAGCCGCAGCTATGGGGGTTCGACCTGGACCGGGCCTAGTCGACGCAATGTTCATTTACGGTATTACGCTTGCCCTGATCCCGCTTGCTGCCGATTTTTGGGCTGGTGGCTCGAGCACCTTCGACCTCGACAACGTCTTCCAGTGCCCCTCGCTCGCATGGCTCTACCGCTCCTTCCGTAACTGTGACGTCGCATTTTCCCCACGACATTACCCGGACGCGCCCCGGCGTACCACCTCCCATCAGGCTTTCAGAGTTATGGGTGTATCCACTAGAGCAAAACGGTCCCTCACGAGGGACTCCGACATCGACGCCTCGCTGAGGCTCACTGACGCGGTTCGCAACACGCCGACGGCTAGATCACCGGCTATTACGAGCCCCGACCCTACTTCCAACACCGACGCCGACGTTGCGACGAGGAAGTATCTGCAGGAGCAGTCCAAGCTTGTGGACGAGGTCTACAAGGGGCGGCTCCATCGGACATGGGCCAAGGGTGTCCGCGAGGATATCCTTGGCGACAAGAAGCATTATTTCAGCGGCACTTCTGACGCGGGTCTCCTCTCCGATGTGGTGGTTCAGCTACGTACGGAGTTTGAGTCCGCTGGGCTGGACCTCGTCTCGTTCGACCTTGACGACCCCCAGGCTCTGGTGGTGGGCAAGGTGAACGCCCTGCTGTACGACGTGCTCGGGCTTATCATCGAGAAGCACAGCAACGCCCACGTCTGGCTTACGGGTACGGACGCGTCTGCCGACCGAGATGGACGGCGTGCGCTGGTGGACATCGTGAAGCGCAGCGTACCAGTGGCGTTGCGAGAGTCCTTCCAGCAGGAGCATGCCGCGCTTAGTTATCCCGCGAACGTTGACCCGCAGCCGATTTTGGCTCGGGAACAACGTTTAGTGCGGGATAACAAGGCCGCCGACTGGACCCCCACCGAGGCCACCAGGAAGCTCAGCCTCTACAGCCGGCTTGACCCGGTATTCTACGCCGCGGTCAAGGTGCGTTACCCCATGGTGGCTGATCTCGCGGCGGTTTCACTCGGTGCTCTGCGCTCTCTGGTTGTAGAGATTTATCAGGCGTGGGCGCAGACGGACGTTGGGAAGGCCGTCGTGGCCAAGCCCGCAGGTGGTGGCGCGTCGGCTCTGCTCACCAGCAGCGAGCACCAGGTACTATCTGGACAAGATCAAGGAGTTGACCGAGCTGGTGCGGCGGCAGTGCGGGGCGGCTCCGCCGGTGGTGCAGCAGCAGCGGGATCCGCCGCAGCGGCAGCACGGGCAGCGCCGGCAGCAGCAGCGCGGGCAGTCACCGCGGGGCTTCCGCATGGGGGTCCAATCCCCACCGGCGGTGGGCTACGATCGTGACGAGCAGCGGGCTAAGCCGCTGTGTACCCGCTGCAAGAAGACTGGTAAGGACCTTTATCATTTCTACCGCGACTGCCCGCTTGGCGGTCGCCATCATTCCCCCACCTCGGCCGCGGCTTTCTGTATCCCCATCGACGACGAGGATGCGGAGGGCGTGCATGCCCTCGCCATGTGTGCTGTCTTTCAGGAGGCGGCGGATGATGGAGCTGAGGCCTTTGCCCGCGCGGCGACGGTGTACGGTCCGCCAGCGGTGCTGTGCGGGGGCGTTGTGGGAGGCATCGACGTGTCGGCCTACGGCTTCTCCGTTGACGCGGTGACACCGGTGGCGGAGACGTCCGGTGACGACATCCTCCAGCGGCTGGACGACCTCGCGGCGGAGGTCAACGCGGCGGTAGAGCCTAAGGTACATTACACTCACGCCTCTTTCCCGCCGCCTGGGGGCATTGCGACGCAGGCTTCGGCTCTGGTGTGTGACACTGCAAGCGCAGGTATCACACCGGAGGAGCAGGTTCCGGCAGGTGGTGCGGCGGCATCGGCATCCGCCGTGCCGGCCCCTGCTATGCCTGTCTTGGAGAATGAGCAAGAGCTCCTGGAGCTCTACGGCTACGGCCCGCCCGTGTCCCTTCAATCGACGCGGGTGACCACCACGGAGAAGTCCGGCGGTGAATTCGCGGGGGTTGTGGAAACTGCCAACCACGCCGCGGTTGCGCCGGTTGACTTGACCGGCTACGACACCGACGACTACGAGGATTTTGCAGACGGCAGCTTCGCCGTCAAGCCGCGGGCTCCGGCCATCTCGGCCAATCATGCGTCAGAGCCCGCAGCCCACGTGCCTGAGTCTGGTGGTGCTTCCCGCACCTACGGATGTGGCAAGCCGCCATGGGGCTTCCCCGCACACGCGGGCCCGTGGGGGTTTCCTTACTTTGTCTCCCTCATTCTTTTCATCTCGATCATGGGTGTGGGAGCAGCCGCCTAGACGGCGGCCAATGCCATCGACTCTGTGCAGGTATCGGGTCGGGCTGCACCGCAGCCTGTGCTGTGCAGGGGGGATTTATGCATCTACCCTGGTATATCCGAGCTGGACCCCGTCACTCTGGGTGCAGTACTGCACTCCCTGGGTGCTGCGACGGTGGTTCACGGCGGCCGCCTGACCCACTGGAGAGCAGTGCTGCAGGACTACTACCGTGGACATTGTGGTGGCGGTGCCCCTCTGGACTTTGACCCCGAGTAGCTTTCCTTCTGGCTCTGGCAGTGCACCACTCTGGTGGTGTACTGAGATGTGCTTTGACCTCAACATGGTCTTCAATTTGGTTTATGCTTTGCTTTGACATCTACAATCTTCAATCTGGTTTGCTGCCACAGTGCTTTTCAGTAGTTTAGCAGGACCTGAGTGCCTGTATGTTTCTGCTCTTGTGCCGGCTAGAGGGTTTCAATTTGTGTATCAGAATAGCACAGTTGAATTAGCAGTTAGGTTTGTCACCCTAGCTCCTACCCTAACTTATCTTGACTTCTCTGACTTACCTGTCAGTCACCACCGCCCACAGTGCTGGGGTGGTGTGCTGAAATCTGTATAGGCAGCCCTGACCGGGAGTCCCGGTGCAGGCCCCTATGACAGATTCCTAGGTAGCCAACACTGGACCGTGACTGATCCATAAGCCTGTGCTGTGACACACCGATGGCTACTGCCCGGTGGTATGGTACTGTCACAAGTACCAAAATGTATGCTTTATTATGGGCACTAGATGGGGTGTATGAGTCCCATGAAGGTTTTGAAAAATCATTTAGGACCCTTTTGAATTGTTATTGATGCTGTAATGTACTCTCGTGAACTTTAGGTATGTGTATGTGCGGTGTGGTTTTGGGGGGTGTAACGCCATAAAATTAATTAAATTTTCTGGTACTGTCACAAGTACCAAGCGCGCGGTGACTTAAAAGGGCACGCTATGTGGCCACGAGGTGGCATGCATGATGCCACATTTCATTATTGGGATGTATCCTAAGTGGTCGGCATGCGTTGTGCCATTTGAACGTCTTTAACGCCAGTATTGGGATTCGATAACACCCAAGGGTGTGATAAATTGGCCTCTCAGCATTTTTTGTAGTAATATCGGGAGCGGTTTCGTACTTAAGTTCCATGTGTAGAGTGCAAGTACGGCAACTTCTCATGCATGTAAAGGTCTTGAAAAATCGATATATGGGTTTACTTTTGATGTCATAAACGCTGGTGAGGCGATCCGACGTTATAATATACTTTAGTGCCACGACTAGGCTCCAAAATCGACGATAGCCCTCATACTTAAGGAATCTTGAGTTGGACCATTTGGTGGAGATGGGATGTTTAGCATGTCGCAGTTTCAGCGACGGGCAGTATGCCAACTGCCCCATGCTCACATCCATCATTGGCCATGTTATACAGCTTCAATTTGAGCCATCGCTGGGTTGAATAGAATCCCAAGTCTGTTCAAAAAGAAATCCGAAAGTAGCGCCATGATTTCGAAGACAAGTGAGACACCATTGTGTAACACAAAACTCCACCTTGTTGGCAATATGCATCCACTGGGAGGGCTACACGTAACCTATGGGCCAATGGGGCATAATACAACTCAGTTTGGGTCGTTAAGGTAATGGTATATCATGGATATCACCATCAGGATGGAGGAGGACATCAAAAAAATTCTAGCGTTTTGGTACTTGTGATAGTACCAGATTCGATTCTGGTACTATGACTAGTACCACTGGGCAGTAGCCACCGAGTGTCACAGGTAGCTAGACTCGAGACCGTTCCGACTCCGTGACCGTTCCGGGTATATCTAGCTTAGGGTTTATTTCTTATGAGAGTTTATCTATATTGGTTCACTGACTGTCTGATATCTTGAACCGGGATATTCCAGTAATCCTCCTCTACAAGATCGAGCGGTATAGGTATTGAACACCCTTGGATCTTCTCCAAAAACAAGAGTCCATGGATGGTTATCCATATCCCACTTATTGGTATCCAAATCTACCACAATTATCTCGTTGAGTAAACCACCAATGATGCCAACATTGAAATTTTTGTTTGGCTCTATGCCTTTATATTGCTTGGTTTTGTCGGTATAGAAACCTTTACTATCTTTATGTGTTTTTTTAGAATTGACCATCAACTTAAACTTGATCATATCTTGAAGGGGACGAGTATCATCATACATAGTGACAACACTTTGGTAGGACATCTTTCTTATATACATGTACTTCTCTTTTCTTTAAGTAGTTTATAGACATGGACGAAACAGAAAAAATCTATATTTGCAAGATTTTTTCTGCCTCTTTTTTCAGCCTATACATTTCTCGTCTTTTGGCATTGATCTCATCCTTATGTAGGGCGTAAAATCTCCTTGAAGACTTTTTTACAAGCTCTCTCACTTGATCTATATGGGTGTCTCTATATCGCCTTTGAGCGACTTTCAAGGCTTCGCTACGAGCCATTGTTGGTATATACATGCAATATAACCTTTAAGCTTTTTATTTGTCATAAAGTGAAACTTAAATTTACTATATACATCAATTTCCAATTATGACAAGGTATTTAAGTTGAAATCGCAAAAAATTGAGCCGGAGATTTTAAACCCTAAATCGCCCATATGGGTTTGTCACAAGTGGAACTTAATATTACTATATACATCAATCTCTAATTGTGACAAACGCCGCCAAAGATAGTCAAAAGTTGCTCAAACATGATCGAAAAACTCGAAAAATGACCCTAAAATGTCAAAATCGCAAAAAATTGTGCCGGAGATTTTAAACCCTAAATGGCCCATATGGGTTTGTCATAAAGTGGAACTAAATATTACTATATACATCGATCTCACTTTATGACACCCGCGAAAAATACTGCCTAAAAATGGGCGAAAACAGAGCTTTAAAACGTCAAAAACTGCAGCCTGCAGATCGCGAAATGTTTTCATTTTTTCTCTACCTTTTCAGAGTCTGAAATAATAAAAAATACTGATCGGAAAAAAATTATGACAATAGTACGTATTAGTACTCAGATGGGCGACACGTCGATAGATATATATTGTCTATTGTCATTTTGCGGAATGCTCCCGGACCACACGCGGACTACACGCGGATTGAAGGCGGTTACACAAAATCTTTTTTAAATAGAATCTTTCTTAACATCGGCCCGATTGGAGGTTTAAAATATCTACCAGATTTTATCCGCGTGTAGTCCGTGATCAGTCCGCGTGTAGTCCGCGTGTAGTCCGCGATCAGTCCGCGTGTAGTCCGGGAGCAGTCCGCGTGTCCCCGGTGACCTATGCAACATTGACAAATGGTGTAACACACGTGTGACGCTGCTTCCAGATATTTATGCTAACATGAAATAATAATAAATCGTATAAATTCAAAAATTCGCTTCGCCTGTAAAATTATATATAGAGAATTTCATGAACCATGAATATCAAGACGGATATAATTATAAACACAATTCACGTTTTGTCGTTATAAATGCATTGAGCGTTAACTGTTTATATGACAGTATATATATTTTTGTGAAATCATTAGTAAAAACGATAAACTTGCCAAAATTTTATATAAATGTTTGCAGAAATATCCGAATTTTATTTTCAGATAAATTGCGGAATATATTTATATCGCAGACATATATTGATTTTTAGTTACGACGACATGACAGTATATTTTTAGGTGTCATGTCATAGCAAAAACCCTGGACATAACAGTATATAACTTTTGGAAATAATTAGTATAAACGATACACTTACCAAAAAATTAATGATATACTTGCAGTAATATCAAAGTTTTATTTTCAGACATATTGCGAAAATGTATTTATATCATAGATATGTATAAATTTCAGTTACGACGATTTTTATAGAAATATAAATAGTTATAGCTTGGTCGGTTATAAAGGATCTAAACAAAACATATATAATTACGTATAAACTTATATTTCAGTATTAATATAAAGTCTAAACAAAGTCAAACGCGAAATACTTATTTCATTATTAGTTCCCCCCAAATTATATATTATACCAGACTTATTTTAAACCACAAGATAGCTATACGAATCTGACGATTTACAATTTTATTCAGCACGCGGAATTAAAATAGTAAAACGAAATCGCCCGAACGAATCAGAGAGAGGCATCGTCTGCAATTAGCAAAAAAAATCAAAATAAATACATAAACATTGCAGAAAAAATCAACAAACCATCATGTACACTTTGACCGTATCGGGCACACGTCCGTTGGTAAAATACACGTTTTAGAGTTGCATATCGTATGTTTCAACGACGAAAAGCGAAGTCTACCCTTTAGTAATCTATTATGAACTCCCCCAAAAACAATATGGGTCGCCATAAGATATCGGAAGAGAAAAAGGAATCAAGTTTTGTCATAAAGAGAAACTTAAAATTACTATATACACCATTCTCAGTTTATGACAAGGATCGCAATCGCAAAAAAAAGCATGAAACGCCAAAAGCAACAAAAGGAACAATCGGAGACCGGAAAGATTGTTGCCGATATTTTAGGTAACCATTGCCTCACTTTTTCAATAAATCACACTGCAGCCGAAAAGGAACAATCTTTGATTGTTCCCGTTGCGTGTCAGAAAGTGAAACTTAGATTTACTATATAGATCAATTTCTAATAATGACACGTATGGCAACCCGTAATCTCATCAGCTCCGATCACAGCGATCACAGCGATCACAGATCTGGGTCAAATCGCAGAAATCTACATAAGTTCACATGCTGTGTTCATAAGTTCATAGATCAATCTACACAAATTCATAGTTGTCATAAACAGAAACTTATATTTACTATAACACTACTTCTCTAATGATGACAAACTATATTTCCAGATCACACGGTGAGGAATTTCCAAATCGCAGATTTCCAGATATCTACCTGTGTCACAAACAGAAACTTATATTTACTATAATGATGATTCTCAATTAATGACAAAAGCAACAATCATAGATTGTTGCCGGAGCCATGTTTCCAGATCGCAGATTTTTCAGAAATGTACATAAGTTCACAAACCTACAGGTGTTGGTAAAATCGCAGAAATCTACATAAGTTCACAGCTCAATCTACATAAGTTCACATAAGTTCACAGTTGTCACAAAGTGAAACTTATATTTACTATAATGATGATTCTCAGATAATGACAACACACAATCATTCAATTGATAACTGATTTGCGAGCTGGGAAGCGAGCAATGCAAGGCGGGCATGGGATGCAGGTACGGCGGTAATAACAAGGATCACGGTGTCGGCTTATGCAGATCTGCCATAGATAACCGTAGGTGCTCACTACATGGGAAGCGTTCCGAAATACTGGTAAATCCTGGCAAAATACAGAAGGTACTTAATGTGCTAGGGTTACTACTTCATTGAGAACCCAGCGGGAGATGCTCTGCGAGGGCTGCACACGCGATCTGTAATGAAGGGTTTGCCCGCTCCTCACCCCGTCTCCTACTGTAGGTATGGGACACCCTACATGAAACCTACACATATCTGGACGAACGCCGTGCTACCCGTACCCCTACTGCAGTGTACTCAAGCAACACCATGTCCCGCGAGAGCTGTGCTGGGAAAGCACGAGACTTCCTCGCAGGCAGGAGTTTCAGCGTCCAGAACACGAGGCATGGGGTCAGCGCAAGCAGTGTACGCGATCCCCCGCACCTTGTTGCACCATCTGTTCTGTGGACTGAAGTTGGGGAAGCGCATGAGCGAGGAGAGCGCAGCAGCAGTCATGGACATCATCGCCACTCTGACAGCGCAGACGGACGAGATCCCGATGCAGGAACAAGATACTGAGGTCTAAAACCCTCAGGGCGCAAAGCAGCGCAAGACCCGCAGAGCGAGAGGAGTACCAGGGCGACAGAACCGTTTAAGCGTTGGCAGCGTAATTCGGGGACGGAGCCTCGGGAAACCTCCAGCGCGGAAGGGGACTCAGACCCAAGGACTGAGGGGCACGGGACCCAAGAACCCGAGGCTTAGAAGCCAGGGGGACTCAGACCCGAGGACTGAGGGGCACGGGACCCGAGAACCCGAGGCTTAGCAGCCAGCATCACTGTGCATGTTTGTTGATCCCCAGACAATGTAAATGCAGGCGAAGCAACACTAAACGCTAGCGAGGACGTAAGCGCGCGCCAAAGGGGGGGAGAGTTGTGCTAGGGTAAGTCACGAGACAGAATGACGACGTGTCAGAATGGCGAGTGACGGGTACTATGACAGTCACCAATGACAGGCATTTATATGACCAGATGACGAGAGTGTCTGACAGAAATGACTGACAGAAATGACTGACCCGAAAGTGAGTTTGAAGGTTGAGAGAATTGGTGGGAAAACATCCCAGAAATGGTGGGAACCATTTCATATTCAAACAGCCACACAGAACTGGAGGGAAACCAGGAGAGCCCCAGTTCTTGCCACATCATCAGATCTATGACTATTCAGTAATTCAGAGCAGAGATCATTGTATGACTGGCAGCTGCAGCCCAAGGGCCAAATGACAAGACCTGTCATAGGATATGTGAACATGAAGTGACTGAGCACTGTGACTGTCGAATTCGGATGAGATCTCAGGGAATTCGAGTCGACATGTTACTACTTAAAGAGCTGAACAAGCTCTCATGTCAGCTTTTGAATTAGTTACACA
>LGRX02030628.1:0-13639 GCA_001247695.2 Cymbomonas tetramitiformis | reverse complement strand
ACTTATCTTGACTTCTCCGACTTACCTGTCAGTCACCACCGCCCACAGTGCTGGGGTGGTGTGCTGAAATCTGTATAGGCAGCCCTGACCGGGAGTCCCGGTGCAGGCCCCTATGACAGATTCCTAGGTAGCCAACACTGGACCGTGACTGATCCATAAGCCTGTGCTGTGACACACCGATGGCTACTGCCCGGTGGTATGGTACTGTCACAAGTACCAAAATGTATGCTTTATTATGGGCACTAGATGGGGTGTATGAGTCCCATGAAGGTTTTGAAAAATCATTTAGGACCCTTTTGAATTGTTATTGATGCTGTAATGTACTCTCGTGAACTTTAGGTATGTGTATGTGCGGTGTGGTTTTGGGGGGTGTAACGCCATAAAATTAATTAAATTTTCTGGTACTGTCACAAGTACCAAGCGCGCGGTGACTTAAAAGGGCACGCTATGTGGCCACGAGGTGGCATGCATGATGCCACATTTCATTATTGGGATGTATCCTAAGTGGTCGGCATGCGTTGTGCCATTTGAACGTCTTTAACGCCAGTATTGGGATTCGATAACACCCAAGGGTGTGATAAATTGGCCTCTCAGCATTTTTTGTAGTAATATCGGGAGCGGTTTCGTACTTAAGTTCCATGTGTAGAGTCCAAGTACGGCAACTTCTCATGCATGTAAAGGTCTTGAAAATCGATATATGGGTTTACTTTTGATGTCATAAACGCTGGTGAGGCGATCCGACGTTATAATATACTTATTTCGTAGCTTTAGTGCCACGACTAGGCTCCAAAATCGACGATAGCCCTCATACTTAAGGAATCTTGAGTTGGACTATTTGGTGGAGATGGGATGTTTAGCATGTCGCAGTTTCAGCGACGGGCAGTATGCCAACTGCCCCATGCTCACATCCATCATTGGCCATGTTATACAGCTTCAATTTGAGCCATCGCTGGGTTAAATAGAATCCCAAGTCTGTTCAAAAAGAAATCCGAAAGTAGCGCCATGATTTCGAAGACAAGTGAGACACCATTGTGTAACACAAAACTCCACCTTGTTGGCAATATGCATCCACTGGGAGGGCTACACGTAACCTATGGACCAATGGGGCATAATACAACTCAGTTTGGGTCGTTAAGGTAATGGTATATCATGGATATCACCATCAGGATGGAGGAGGACATCAAAAAAAATTCTAGCGTTTTGGTACTTGTGATAGTACCAGATTCGATTCTGGTACTATGACTAGTACCACTGGGCAGTAGCCACCGAGTGTCACAGGTAGCTAGACTCGAGACCGTTCCGACTCCGTGACCGTTCCGGGTATATCTAGCTTAGGGTTTATTTCTTATGAGAGTTTATCTATATTGGTTCACTGACTGTCTGATATCTTGAACCGGGATATTCCAGTAATCCTCCTCTACAAGATCGAGCGGTATAGGTATTGAACACCCTTGGATCTTCTCCAAAAACAAGAGTCCATGGATGGTTATCCATATCCCACTTATTGGTATCCAAATCTACCACAATTATCTCGTTGAGTAAACCACCAATGATGCCAACATTGAAATTTTTGTTTGGCTCTATGCCTTTATATTGCTTGGTTTTGTCGGTATAGAAACCTTTACTATCTTTATGTGTTTTTTTAGAATTGACCATCAACTTAAACTTGATCATATCTTGAAGGGGACGAGTATCATCATACATAGTGACAACACTTTGGTAGGACATCTTTCTTATATACATGTACTTCTCTTTTCTTTAAGTAGTTTATAGACATGGACGAAACAGAAAAAATCTATATTTGCAAGATTTTTTCTGCCTCTTTTTTCAGCCTATACATTTCTCGTCTTTTGGCATTGATCTCATCCTTATGTAGGGCGTAAAATCTCCTTGAAGACTTTTTTACAAGCTCTCTCACTTGATCTATATGGGTGTCTCTATATCGCCTTTGAGCGACTTTCAAGGCTTCGCTACGAGCCATTGTTGGTATATACATGCAATATAACCTTTAAGCTTTTTATTTGTCATAAAGTGAAACTTAAATTTACTATATACATCAATTTCCAATTATGACAAGGTATTTAAGTTGAAATCGCAAAAAATTGAGCCGGAGATTTTAAACCCTAAATCGCCCATATGGGTTTGTCACAAGTGGAACTTAATATTACTATATACATCAATCTCTAATTGTGACAAACGCCGCCAAAGATAGTCAAAAGTTGCTCAAACATGATCGAAAAACTCGAAAAATGACCCTAAAATGTCAAAATCGCAAAAAATTGTGCCGGAGATTTTAAACCCTAAATGGCCCATATGGGTTTGTCATAAAGTGGAACTAAATATTACTATATACATCGATCTCACTTTATGACACCCGCGAAAAATACTGCCTAAAAATGGGCGAAAACAGAGCTTTAAAACGTCAAAAACTGCAGCCTGCAGATCGCGAAATGTTTTCATTTTTTCTCTACCTTTTCAGAGTCTGAAATAATAAAA
Source organism: Cymbomonas tetramitiformis (assembly GCA_001247695.2). NCBI lineage: Eukaryota > Viridiplantae > Chlorophyta > Pyramimonadophyceae > Pyramimonadales > Pyramimonadaceae > Cymbomonas > Cymbomonas tetramitiformis. The sequence goes on along the minus strand of LGRX02030628.1, from coordinate 11,143 downwards.
AATACTGATCGGAAAAAAATTATGACAATAGTACGTATTAGTACTCAGATGGGCGACACGTCGATAGATATATATTGTCTATTGTCATTTTGCGGAATGCTCCCGGACCACACGCGGACTACACGCGGATTGAAGGCGGTTACACAAAATCTTTTTTAAATAGAATCTTTCTTAACATCGGCCCGATTGGAGGTTTAAAATATCTACCAGATTTTATCCGCGTGTAGTCCGTGATCAGTCCGCGTGTAGTCCGCGTGTAGTCCGCGATCAGTCCGCGTGTAGTCCGGGAGCAGTCCGCGTGTCCCCGGTGACCTATGCAACATTGACAAATGGTGTAACACACGTGTGACGCTGCTTCCAGATATTTATGCTAACATGAAATAATAATAAATCGTATAAATTCAAAAATTCGCTTCGCCTGTAAAATTATATATAGAGAATTTCATGAACCATGAATATCAAGACGGATATAATTATAAACACAATTCACGTTTTGTCGTTATAAATGCATTGAGCGTTAACTGTTTATATGACAGTATATATATTTTTGTGAAATCATTAGTAAAAACGATAAACTTGCCAAAATTTTATATAAATGTTTGCAGAAATATCCGAATTTTATTTTCAGATAAATTGCGGAATATATTTATATCGCAGACATATATTGATTTTTAGTTACGACGACATGACAGTATATTTTTAGGTGTCATGTCATAGCAAAAACCCTGGACATAACAGTATATAACTTTTGGAAATAATTAGTATAAACGATACACTTACCAAAAAATTAATGATATACTTGCAGTAATATCAAAGTTTTATTTTCAGACATATTGCGAAAATGTATTTATATCATAGATATGTATAAATTTCAGTTACGACGATTTTTATAGAAATATAAATAGTTATAGCTTGGTCGGTTATAAAGGATCTAAACAAAACATATATAATTACGTATAAACTTATATTTCAGTATTAATATAAAGTCTAAACAAAGTCAAACGCGAAATACTTATTTCATTATTAGTTCCCCCCAAATTATATATTATACCAGACTTATTTTAAACCACAAGATAGCTATACGAATCTGACGATTTACAATTTTATTCAGCACGCGGAATTAAAATAGTAAAACGAAATCGCCCGAACGAATCAGAGAGAGGCATCGTCTGCAATTAGCAAAAAAAATCAAAATAAATACATAAACATTGCAGAAAAAATCAACAAACCATCATGTACACTTTGACCGTATCGGGCACACGTCCGTTGGTAAAATACACGTTTTAGAGTTGCATATCGTATGTTTCAACGACGAAAAGCGAAGTCTACCCTTTAGTAATCTATTATGAACTCCCCCAAAAACAATATGGGTCGCCATAAGATATCGGAAGAGAAAAAGGAATCAAGTTTTGTCATAAAGAGAAACTTAAAATTACTATATACACCATTCTCAGTTTATGACAAGGATCGCAATCGCAAAAAAAGCATGAAACGCCAAAAGCAACAAAAGGAACAATCGGAGACCGGAAAGATTGTTGCCGATATTTTAGGTAACCATTGCCTCACTTTTTCAATAAATCACACTGCAGCCGAAAAGGAACAATCTTTGATTGTTCCCGTTGCGTGTCAGAAAGTGAAACTTAGATTTACTATATAGATCAATTTCTAATAATGACACGTATGGCAACCCGTAATCTCATCAGCTCCGATCACAGCGATCACAGCGATCACAGATCTGGGTCAAATCGCAGAAATCTACATAAGTTCACATGCTGTGTTCATAAGTTCATAGATCAATCTACACAAATTCATAGTTGTCATAAACAGAAACTTATATTTACTATAACACTACTTCTCTAATGATGACAAACTATATTTCCAGATCACACGGTGAGGAATTTCCAAATCGCAGATTTCCAGATATCTACCTGTGTCACAAACAGAAACTTATATTTACTATAATGATGATTCTCAATTAATGACAAAAGCAACAATCATAGATTGTTGCCGGAGCCATGTTTCCAGATCGCAGATTTTTCAGAAATGTACATAAGTTCACAAACCTACAGGTGTTGGTAAAATCGCAGAAATCTACATAAGTTCACAGCTCAATCTACATAAGTTCACATAAGTTCACAGTTGTCACAAAGTGAAACTTATATTTACTATAATGATGATTCTCAGATAATGACAACACACAATCATTCAATTGATAACTGATTTGCGAGCTGGGAAGCGAGCAATGCAAGGCGGGCATGGGATGCAGGTACGGCGGTAATAACAAGGATCACGGTGTCGGCTTATGCAGATCTGCCATAGATAACCGTAGGTGCTCACTACATGGGAAGCGTTCCGAAATACTGGTAAATCCTGGCAAAATACAGAAGGTACTTAATGTGCTAGGGTTACTACTTCATTGAGAACCCAGCGGGAGATGCTCTGCGAGGGCTGCACACGCGATCTGTAATGAAGGGTTTGCCCGCTCCTCACCCCGTCTCCTACTGTAGGTATGGGACACCCTACATGAAACCTACACATATCTGGACGAACGCCGTGCTACCCGTACCCCTGCTGCAATGTACTCAAGCAACACCATGTCCCGCGAGAGCTGTGCTGGGAAAGCACGAGACTTCATCGCAGGCAGGAGTTTCAGCGTCCAGAACACGAGGCATGGGGTCAGCGCAAGCAGTGTACGCGATCCCCCGCACCTTGTTGCACCATCTGTTCTGTGGACTGAATTTGGGGAAGCGCATGAGCGAGGAGAGCGCAGCAGCAGTCATGGACATCATCGCCACTCTGACAGCGCAGACGGACGAGATCCCGATGCAGGAACAAGATACTGAGGTCTAAAACCCTCAGGGCGCAAAGCAGCGCAAGACCCGCAGAGCGAGAGGAGTACCAGGGCGACAGAATCGTTTAAGCGTTGGCAGCGTAATTCGGGGACGGAGCCTCGGGAAACCTCCAGCGCGGAAGGGGACTCAGACCCAAGGACTGAGGGGCACGGGACCCAAGGACCCGAGGCTTAGAGCCAGGGGGACTCAGACCCGAGGACTGAGGGGCACGGGACCCGAGAACCCGAGGCTTAGCAGCCAGCATCACTGTGCATGTTTGTTGATCCCCAGACACTAAACGCTAGCGAGGACGTAAGCGCGCGCCTAAGGGGGGGAGAGTTGTGCTAGGGTAAGTCACGAGACAGAATGACGACGTGTCAGAATGGCGAGTGACGGGTACTATGCCAGTCACCAATGACAGGCATTTATATGACCAGATGACGAGAGTGTCTGACAGAAATGACTGACAGAAATGCCTGACCCGAAAGTGAGTTTGAAGGTTGAGAGAATTGGTGGGAAACCATCCCAGAAATGGTGGGAACCATTTCATATTCAAACAGCCACACAGAACTGGAGGGAAACCAGGAGAGCCGCAGTTCTTGCCACATCATCAGATCTATGACTATTCAGTAATTCAGAGCAGAGATCATTGTATGACTGGCAGCTGCAGCCCAAGGACCAAATGACAAGACCTGTCATAGGATATGTGAACATGAAGTGACTGAGCACTGTGACTGTCGAATTCGGATGAGATCTGAGGGAATTCGAGTCGACATGTTACTACTTAGAGAGCTGAACAAGCTCTCATGTCAGTTTTTGAATTAGTTACACATTGGCACTGACCTCTGGTGTCTTGTAACTTCAATCAGTGAAAGTTCATCTAAGTATAAAGAAATATCCGACAGTATACAAAGCATTCCGATATCAACCTATGGTCCTAGTACCATATTCCCTGTAAGTGTTACTTGCACCCTTGTGAGACTGGTTCAGTCCTCACAACCGAACACTTAAGGAATACAGTTGTATTTAATAAGGATACTCCCCCTCTACACGCTTCCCATGTAGTTAAATAATTACAACGAGTCGATGCCCTGTCACGAATATGTGAACAAGGCTACAATTCAAGCAATTGCAATATCTTTATGGCAGGAAAGATTGACCAGTAAATTAACAGGTTGAGCAACAGCTCCTCCAAATAGTTACTTCAAGTTAGAACCGCCTCCAAATGGGCAATATTCATGTCTTATACTTTCAAGGCGCGCAATTCATATCTCTAATCGATCTGTCCCATGTCGGCTGGCATATCATCATCTGCCACCTATACAAATCCTAATCAGAGAATCTGCATTTGGACAATCCTAATCAAGACAGTTGATTTCATTGTCCCTTGCTGATCTTTGCCTTCTTCCTACGAGGAGCCACGTCCAGCACTTCTTCTTCATCACTGTCACTGCTCATGGTGCATTTCAATTGAGTTATATACTCATGTGTCCAACATCTCGGATATTTCCTAGATTGCCTCTTCGTCTCTTCAGACACCCCAGCCTTATTCTCAACCATTGAAGTCAATCCAGTATCCGACCCATATGGTTTCTTTGGTGGTACATGAACAGTTTCCACCACAGAGGCTGGGGCATCCTCAGATATGGCCTCAGACTTCTGCTCGGTAATAGGCTGATCATCGGGCTGAACAGGTGAGGTCGGGGAGGTGCCCTTTGGTACCCAGGTGAAGTTCACCCTTCTCATCCATGATCAATTGCAGTCCCAGTCTCTTCAACCTTCGAGCTTCAGCTTGTTCTTCAGCATCGTCAGCTACCAAGTCATCGAACTCGCTGACGTCATCCTCGGTGTCATCATATTCAGGCGAAGTTGGCTCCCATTTCGGACTGGCAGTGTCCATGTCATATATGACACCCGCGTCATCTTTGTCATCCGAACCTGGTAGCTTCTCCTTACTGTTAGTGACACCTGCGTCATCATTGTCATCAGAATCTGGTAACTTCTCCTTACTCCAGGACACAGCGCCTGTACCCGAATCTTCACTGTCCGTAGGCTCTGAGTGTATAGGCTTACGCCCCGTGTAGGGAATTCCACGATATTCGTCATCGTCAATCACAATCGTCGGATTCCAGTACGCATACCCAACGCGGCTGATCGGTAATGAGAATGGCACTACCGGCGCCTTCAACTGAGTGGCGTCTTCCAGAAACCAGCCGCCGCCCCTATTACGCTCCCAGCGGCGTAGCGCACCAGAAGGGTGGACGATAATATGCTGCCAGCTATAATCAAGTCCAGGCTTTCGCTCCCCATAGTACGAAGTCAATGGCTCGGGAGTCCCCTTCCGAGCCCATTGCCATCTCACTGCCCCAGTATGCATAAATACAATATGCCAATCGAATGGCTTGGCCGGGCTATTGTTCCCTGGCACAACTCCTCCCCTCTTAGCTTGTTAGTACAAAGAGATGATAACTCAGAGTCATTTGTACAGCAGCTAAGATCCAGACACAGATCAGCCATGCGTATGGATGCGTGATATGCTTTTCTGATCGAACAGGTGCTCGAAGAGTTGACGAAGCAATCCAGCGGGCAGAGGGTATACAGCAGTGGAAACTCCCGCTCCTTGTTGCCCTGGATGAGGTCCCAGTTGAGCAGTTTCCGGATGTGATCCCAGAGTCTGTTGGTGAAGACAAGGAGTATCCATCGTACAGTACCGTAGATCCACTGGAGGAGGCGACTGCGTCCAGATGCAAGTAGGCTTGCGGTAGCCAGTGCCATACATACAGTAAGAGCAATACAACGGGGTAGGTAACCGGCGAACTACGGGTCGAAATCGCAGCGCAAAGGGAAACCTGCCCATCGGATTTTCCATAAACCAATGCTTGGGTTTGAGAAAGTCAAAAATTTGGAGCGTTCGGCGTACACAGGCATCAGCCTGTCGCAGTTGTCGCACCCCAGTGGTCTTAGCCTGACTGTATTCGGTGCACGGTGGACTAGCCCAGATGACGTCAAAGTAACCAGGTGCGTAACGCTTGAAGTCCCAGTCCTGAACCTTCTCAGCGTAGGTAGGTTGCCAGCGAGGATCATGATCGACGGTGACCACAGTGCTCTTCGGATAACATGACATGAAACTTCTCTCCACACTTCCTGTACCACTGAAAAGTACTAGTAGTCGCAACTCGCGTGTCGAGACCACAGAGTCCAGAAGAGCTAGATGCGTCACAAAGGCGTCAGAGGAGCGACAGTATTGTTCCCAAGGTAGGCAGTTGTCCAGAGAAGTGAGTTTCCCTTCATCAGAAGTATCCAGGAAAGTTAGAGCTCCGGCGCGTTCCCGCCTTTGCTTCCGCTGCATTCTGACCTCCTGTAAGGCTTTTTCCCGGGCTTGTCCTTCTCGTGATAGTCTCAGTTGTTCGAACTCCGTGAGCTGTTCGAGTTCACCCCCGTAGTTCAACGACTCACGGGTCTTCCAGGAGTCATGAGCATTAGAGTACCCAGTCCAGCGAACCAGAAATTCTTCTACTTCCTTGCCTCCTTTCATAGGTTTCACTCTTCGAGCCAGAATCTTAGACACATGGGTCTGGGATTGTCCATCCACGAGAACCTTAGCAGGAGTAGGTATTTGCCGACGCAGTGCAAAAGTTTCATCCGCGGTGCGGTATTCCTTGAGGCGATGCTGCGCAAAAACATCGTGGATACGCCATTGAGGGGGTAACTTGAGCCGGTAAGCCACCGGAGCACCTCTGTCAATTTCGGGTAGCTCTCGCTGCTGGTCACTGAAGAACCTCTCGGTGATGGGTAAGGGCCCGTGCCAGCGAGGTCCCAGCTTCCTGAAGGATTCGCGGTTCATGATATTTTCCGTGAGATGCTTGGCATCTACCCAGACCAAGTCTCCCAACTGAAAGGATTTGGCGGTGTGACGCTGGTCAAACTGATGTCGCTGGCGTTGCTGTGCCAGTTCTAGCTTAGTGCGGGCGTCCTCTAGTTGAGCCGCGAATTTACTAGCCATCTTGTGTGCTGTACCTTCTCCACCCTTACGCTTGGAGTGTTGTCCAGCAGCCGCTTGCAGGAACAAGTCCAGTTGCGACATAGGCGAGTGCCCCAAGACCAACTCAAACGGGGTAAAGCCGGTTACATCGCTCCGCGTATCGTTGATGGCGAACTCTACGTTGGCACACCACAAATCCCAGTCCTCTGGATTGCTGCCTACGAAGGACCTTAGCATGTCTTCTACCACTCGGTTGGTATGTTCAGCTTGTCCGTCCGAACGAGGGTTGTAAGGCGTGGTGGAGGCCACTTTAGTTCCCATAAGTCTCATCAATTCCTTCCACATAGCATCCTGAAAACGAGGGTCGCGGTCAGAGACAATCTTCATAGGGGTGCCATGTAGTTTCCAGATGTGGTCGAAGTAGATTCGAGCGATAACCTCAGAGGAGCTGTCCTGGAAGTTCAACGGGATGATGTGAACCATTTTGCTGAGCTTACATGTGAAAGTAGCAAAGGCATCGTGATTCCGCGCCGTGACTGGCAGTCCAGTAACAAAGTCCACACTGACCACTTGCCATAGTCGCGTAGGAATAGTGTGTGGGTTCAGCAATCCATCCGGGTAGGAATTTCTCGGTCGCACCGCTTGACAGATAGTGCAAGATGAAACCCAGCGTCCCACATCTTCTGCTGCCCCTTTCCACCAGAAGCGTCGCAGTACTCGTTCCAGAGTTTTGTCCCTGCCCGCGTGTCCAGCTGAAACAGATGCATGCGCCTCTTGCAGTACTACCTCACGGAGGGGTGAATCTTCTCCCAGTACCAACTGATAGCGCCCAGCGCTCACCCTCCACAACACATCTCCCACTACGCAGAAGTCACGAGTGCGTTGATGCGGAGCTTCTTGGATTTCCTTCCTTAAAGTCTGAAGGGGACCAGGTCGCCCATATTCCGCTTGCAGCGCTTTGAGGAACTGGCCTCCTGATATCTGCTGATGCAGATCTCGAACGCTGGCCGCTTCTCCAGTACGCACGATAGGAGGGGGGGAACTCGTTTTCCTTTCCCGCTTGACACGCTGTCGAGCTGGCGGGGCGTACACCACTAGCAGGGGCCAAGGAAGATCCAGAAGGGCTCCATCCGGGGCGGCGAACATCTGCACAGGTTCTCCTTGAGCGTCATGGGTAGGAATAATGTACTCCACTCTCATTCCCGCAGATCTGAACAACTGCCGCCACTGTGGCATGCGAGACTGAAAGTCAGGAAGGACAAAGAGAGCTGAAGTATTCTCAGGGTCCAGACGCCATTCTTCCACATATTTCCTCAGTACGGCCTCGATGGTCAAATGGTTGGAGGAGAAGGGAGGATTGCACCAGACGTTCAACCCTCGCCAGTTTTCCTTCAAGCAGTCCGTCCAGTAGCGGTTGACCTGACGATTCTTTCCTCCCAAGTCGCAACAGGCGTCCACCTCGAAAGGTCCATATTCTTGACTCAAGAAGTCGAACATGTCCGCACGGAACTTCCAGTCCTGTCGGTCGCTGGGCTCCAGGAGTCTGGTTGAGGCCTCGCTGCACTTCGGCGTTGCTGAGTAATCAACAGGGGTCTTCCTGGGAGAAGGAGGCGAGGATGCTGTCAGTTTGCCAGAGCGCGTCTGAACTGCCAGGGTTGCTTCCTCGTACCCAGTTTCGGCCAGCTGCAGGGTATGTAAGGCGTCCATCCAGAGTTGAGGGGAGTCCATCCAGGTGAGAGTCCCACTGTACGCGAGGACTGGTTCAGGATCTTTGGTCTTGGCGCTGTTGGACTTGCGCTCCTTCAACTTGTTGGGATCTACCACTCCCAGGGGCGCGCGTCCTTGGCGAGACTCTTTACCAGCTGCAGGTCGAAACTTGCTGGCAGTGTCTGCGGCCGAGGGAGGTCGCTGCGGTTTCCCAGTAACCGGATGCACAAAGCCAGCTTCTACCAGTCCTTCTCTCGCGGAAATTTCCTTGTAGTCGGGTCGCCTGGACAGAGCGTCTGGAACCCAGAGTAGCGCCCCAGGGATGTATTCCATCTCGGGTACCCCTACCTCCACTAGATCCATGTACCATCGGGCTTGGCGTCGGCTGAGAGGTTGTCCGGGTGCCATTAACCAGACTAGGGGCTTGTGGTCACCCTGCAATTGGAACTCAGTCCAGATGAGGTAGTGTCGCCAAGTTTGCGTAGTGCAGTGATGGAGAGCGCAGAGTTCTCTTTCGCCAGCATGGTAGTTCTGCTCGGCTCCATTAAACTGTCTGCTCTCAAAGGCGATAGGTTGCAATCCATTTCCTACGTCTTGCATCAGTACTCCCCCCAGCGCCACTCCACTGGCGTCAGTTTGTACCACGAAAGGATGCCGTCCTTCGGCCGCCGCTTTCATATCGGGTAGCGCCAGAGTGGGTGAAGAACATAGCGCCTTCTTAATCTCCTCGAAGGCCCAACGCTGCATGGGTCCCCATAGCCAAGCGACATCCCCTTTGGTGAGCTGAGTCAAGGGTTGTGCTACTTCTCACTGTCACTTCTTATGGAGTACTTCAATTGAGTTATATACTCATGTGTCCAACATCTCGGATATTTCCTAGGTTGCCTCTTCGTCTCTTCAGACACCCCAGCCTTATTCTCACCCATTGAAGTCAATCCAGTATCTGACCCATAAGGTTTCTTCGGTGGTGCATGAACAGTCTCCACCACAGAGGCTGGGGCATCCTCAGATATGGCCTCAGACTTCTGCTCGGTAATAGGCTGATCATCGGGCTGAACAGGTGAGGTCGGGGAGGTGCCCTTTGGTACCCAGTGAAGTTCACCCTTCTCATCCATGATCAATTGCAGTCCCAGTCTCTTCAACCTTCGAGCTTCAGCTTGTTCTTCAGCATCGTCAGCTACCAAGTCATCGAACTCGCTGACGTCATCCTCGGTGTCATCATATTCAGGCGAAGTTGGCTCCCATTTCGGACTGGCAGTGTCCATGTCATATATGACACCCGCGTCATCTTTGTCATCCGAATCTGGTAGCTTCTCCTTACTGTTAGTGACACCTGCGTCATCATTGTCATCAGAATCTGGTAACTTCTCCTTACTCCAGGACACAGCGCCTGTACCCGAATCTTCACTGTTCGTAGGCGCTGAGTGTGTAGGCTTACGCCCCTGGTAGGGAATTCCATGATATTCGTCATCGTCAATCACAATCGTCGGATTCCAGTACGCGATCCCAACGCGGCTGATCGGTAATGAGAATGGCGCTACCGGCGCTGAGTGGCGTCTTCTAGAAACCAGCCGCCGCCCCTATTACGCTCCCAGCGGCGTAGCGCACCAGAAGGGTGTACGATAATATGCTGCCAGCTATAATCAAGTCCAGGCTTTCGCTCCCCATAGTACGAAGTCAATGGTTCGGGAGTCCCCTTCCGAGCCCATTGCCATCTCACTGCCCCAGTATGCATAAATACAATATGCCAATCGAATGGCTTGGCCGGGCTATTGTTCCCTGGCACACTCAGCCTGGGGCAGCTCCGTGCACATGCATTTCGATGAGATACATATTGTATATACTCAGCCTGTGGCAGCTCCGAGCACATGCATTCCCATGAGATACATATATACTCAGCCTGTGGCAGCTCCGCGCACATGCATTCCCATGAGATACATGTATACTCAGCCTGTGGCAGCTCCGCGCACATGCTTTCCAATGAGATACATATATACTCAGCCTGTGGCAGCCCCGCGCACACGCATTCCCATGAGATACATATCAAGGTATGTCTTACGCAAGGTCGACTTTACACAAAACTTCCGAAAATATTTTTATTCGATAAATATTTTTATTCGATAAACATGTCGCTCAAAGCAATCTAAACATGTTGCGTACTCCGGGTATGCAATTGACCCAGGCATTGAAAAGTTATGGTCGATACCGCTCAGTTATCTCCCATACTTAACCATACATAAGCGGAAACTTAAATCGCTTATATCTCACGATCTAGAAAATCAGAAGTTTTGTGTAAAGTCGACCTCGCGTAAGACATACCTTGATATATACTCAGCCTGTGGCAGCTCCACGCACATGCATTCCGATGAGATACATATATACTCAGCCTGTGGCAGCTCCGCGCACATGCTTTCCGATGAGATACATATATACTCAGCCTCAGACAACCTCGCGCACATGCATTCTCGCTGAGATACATACATATATATATATACTCAGCCTGTGGCAGCTCCGTGCACATGCATTCCCATGAGATACATATATACTCAGCTTGTGGCAGCTCCGCGCACATGCTTTCCCATGAGATACATATATACTCAAGCCTGTGGCAGCTCCCGCGCAC
>LGRX02030627.1:0-19762 GCA_001247695.2 Cymbomonas tetramitiformis | reverse complement strand
CCTTATGTGACCCGCATTGCCAATGATTGTCGTTTGTTTCGTCATAAAATGCATAAGTATAATGCCAAGAGTATAAATGATTATCTTCGGTAATCTCCCAAGTTTCCCAATCACTTGGCTCATCAGTCCAAAAAATATGCTTCTTATTTTCGTGAGCACTCAAATACATTTTGTCTTCTTTTCTCCTTACATAAACATACAAGTTATCGCATCTTTCAATTTCCACATCAATGGTCTTATTACCCCATTTGAGCATCGCGGAGTAAGACATATTTGTGAAAGTAAGTAGAAGTAAGTAAAGTATGTATGTATGTACTTGAGTATGTTGTAAATGATTCAAGTATACCTTATAGAGTTTATGTCTTAAAGTTAAAAATTTTAGGATAGATTGGGTAATGGGTATGTGGTAATGGGTTGTTTATAAAAGTATATCAAAGAAAGAATATCATTTTGTATATTTATTTTTAATTATTTGAAAATGTTTTTAAAAAGTACCAATTACTCGGAACCCGGTACCATAACTTCACGTGTGTTGCTTTATTGAACATATATGCTATGAACGAACGCATTTAAAGCTTCGGTCACTTATAACACTAATCTGGTAGCGCGATGCCTACATCCGAAGCACAAAAACAAGCAACCAAACGATATAGAGAAAAGAATCGGGAAAGGTATAATGCGTCACAAAAAAAATATAATGCATCTTGGTATGACCGTAATCGTCTTCTGCATTGTGAAAAAGTTAAGAGGTCATATCACCAAAAGAAAATAAAAAATGCTGATAATATATATGCTATTAAAATTTAACTTAAAGAAAAACCGTATTCATAGTATATAGAAACAATGAATTATGATAAATTCCCCGAGCAAATTACTTTAAGTGAGACCTATTTTAAGTATGAGGTTATGGAACTTTTACTTAAAGTAGATGTAAATTCCAAAGGTTATGATATAAAGAAAATGATGTGGCGCGAGGAGCAAACCAAATTGAAGAAGATGCATAAGTTTATGAGTAAAAAGACACATATGAACACCATAACTTACAAAAAAGCACCATACAATTTAGGTAGATATTACCCGGTGAGTGATAAGTATAATACTTGTTGTTTCCAAAATCAATATAATGTTATCCGCCGACTTGTTATGGACGGAAACTACATTTCATTTGATTTAGAAAATGCGCATCCAACAATCATATCTCAATTGTGTGAGAAGTATAACATTGAATGCTCGGCGATAAACGATTACATTGTGAATAGAGAAAGTATATTTTACAACATTCAACGAAGTTATAATGTGAGTAGAGCTAATGCAAAACACTTGATGTTAATATTGACATTTGGAGGCTCATTTCAAACTTGGTTAAATGAACTTAAACTTCCTAAACATCAATATATAGATTGTATAAAACAATATGAAGACCAAATAAAAAATATACTTACAAATGATGCCCTCGAGCACTTTCCAAAATTTGCAAAAGCCGTACAAGTAGCTTGTGAAGTAAAAAATAAGACAAAAGAAATGGCAAAATTCAGGAGTGCATTGGGGTTGTATATTCAAGAAATAGAGAGTCGGATGATGATGTGTATATATGACTATTTGGTGACGAATACTAAAATGAAGCCTGCGGCACTAATCCACGACGAGATTTTGGTATATAAAGACGATAATGTCGACATTGACAAAGTAATAAGCGAGTTGAAAGTATGTATAAAAGCACACACGTGTTTTGAAATGCAATTGAAATGTCAAGCAACTTCCGCCACGGATGAAGATTGTCGATGGCTTGAATCCCACCAACCTTTCATCGATGACATAGATGAACGACGTAGTGACCAAGTACATTGTGACCTAATACTCGAACAATTTCAAGACCAAATTTTTATCACACCATTGGGGTTAATGATATATGACGAAGAAGACGGTAGGTGGACGCTTGATAAACATAAAGGGAAAGGTTTGCATCTAAAAATCATTGAGCGCAACTACACCAAAATATTTATAAATGTTAGTTCCAAAGATGAATCAAAGTCTTTTATGAGTTTGTATGAACCCGCATACAAGCTAGTCTCTCAAAAAGCACCCGTGTTGATAGAGTTTGACGTGTCGAAAAGTAAAGGGTACCTTCTTTTCGATAATGGTGTGTTGGATTTGAAAAACTTTGAATTATTGAAGAAGCATCCAAGCTATAACTTTATCAACAAAATACATCGGGACTATAATGTTTCGGAAGATTACTCCGAATTGAAATCTGAGGTGATTAGGAGATTGTTTGATAACCCAATTACCAACATTGAAAAACGAGATTATGTGCTTGAGCAATTAGCACGGGGGATGGCGGGCGAAATATGTGATAGACAATTTATGTTTTTGATAGGCGATACGGCTTGCGGTAAAGGAAAGTTGACTTCATTATTGAAACGTGCATTTGAAGAATTCCAATATGAATTTGATGGAGAAAATTTAAAAGCCAAAAAGTACAAATCCGATATGGAAAATGAACGAAAATGGACTTGGGCGGTTGAGCTGTGGCATAGACGTTTTGCAATAAGTAATGAATGTGACATAGGTGTTGAAGCGACAAAAAATAATTTTGGCGAACACAAAATGAGAATTGAAAAGCTGTCCGCAACCATCTTGAAAAAGTTTTGCAGTGGCGGGAACGAAACATTACCGATGCGAGAGTTGTATCAAAACGCCACAAATGTCAAAATACAAGCATATATGCTTTGTCTATCCAACGATACACCCGAGGTTGAAGGGGTCGATAGAGCATACACGGATAGAGCAAATTATGTTCAATGTGATAGAACATCTAGCGATAGCATTATGGAACCGAACGATGCTTACTTTGTGAGAGATGATAGCATTGATAATTTCGTAAACCAAGTAAATGTAGCGGATGCATTTATTAGTATATTGTGCGACTATTATCGAAAAAGTATTATCAATGGTCGAACTCCCAAACCTGAATTTGTCAAATCTGAAGTAGCGGAAAGAACGGGTTCTAATAGAGGTGGATTTGAATGGATTGAGGCTAATTATGAGATTTACAAAAGTAAAGACATTCTAAAAGACTTCAAAGGTGTAATGACAAAAGAAGGAATATATAGATTTGATTGGAAAAAAGTTGGTGATTGGTATGTTATTATTGAAAACGTACACGATTGGTTTATAAAAGATGGAAATTTAATGACCGCAACCGAATTTGGCAAGCTTTTAACAAAACATCATATATATCCCGCTCAACGAAAAATCAATGGTAGGACTAAACGTGTACGTGTTGGGATGCGCAAACCTCAAAGACACTCCGATGATGATGAATCGGATGCTTAATATACAATTGTTAAACATAAATATATATACATATAATATACATAAAAGGTATTGGGTAGTGGTAATGGGTTGTTTTAAAAAGTATTTCAAAGGAAGAAAAGTATTTTTGTAGAATAAATTTTGTGAAATAGAAAATGTTTTTAAAAATGCCCATTACTAGCTACCCGCTACTATAATAGAATTCAAACAAAATAATTGAAATCTGGTCTTACCCAAATTAATACACCTTCACCCGCTCCTGCCACTTTTGATTCCATTGCTGTACCAATAATCGAATCTCCCGCATTAATCTGAGCGCTAATAATCTCACCATTTACTATGCATTTAACACGTTGCCCTTTAACGTAGGTGTTGTCCGCAGCAGTTGCATTTCTGCAAGTAGTAAACCCACGACCTATTAAAACGAAACAACTCTGAGTTGCAGCACTATCTTGAATGCAAACTCCAACGGGTGTACAATTCTGATTACTTTGAGTGTATGAGTTATTGAACGGTTGAACTCCATTCACGTTCGAGATACCGTCATCATCGAACATAACAATCGTTGAAGCTGTGATTGTATTGGATGTCGTATTGACAAATGTAAAGACATCTCCGGTGAATCGTAGCGGGTTGGCTGGAAGGGTGGTATGAGCGTACGCTTTCGTAATGAGTGTCAAAGGTACGCCTGATAGTGTGAGTGAGGCGGTTGAACTTGGGTAAGCATAATTTAGCGAGTTACTTAGAAAGATACCCGCTGCATCTAGGTCTCCACTAAGATTTATGTTTGAAGCGGTGTCCCCGTTTGCGACCACTTGTGCGAGCGTACCTATGGAGCCTTGAAGTACTGCGCCACTTCTAACTTCATTTGATGCTGAATCATAATACAATTGCAAACTTTCTGAACCCACATCTGGACTAGCCCTAATAGGTCGAATATAAAAACTACTTGCGACACCGGCATTTAATTCTACCCCGCTCGCGTTCAAAACGATTGTGTTATCTGTGTTTACCGCACTTTGAGTAGAGTTTTGTCCTGCCAAAGCACCTATGTTTATGGAACTTTCACCGGCTGTATATTCACCTGCATATTTTCCAATGTTCACTGCTGCATCTTTGCAGTTAACCTGACCGCAATCGTCGCCAATAGACACGACATAGTCACCACAATTACTATTGCACGAACCGGAACCAATTGCAATCGTGTCATTACTTGTTGTATTGTTAATGGACAATGCATTCCTACCTATAGCAATAGAACGGTCTCCAATGTGGTCAGCGTTTGTATACCCTTGAGTTTGTTCTCCGATTGATACTTTACCAAAACCACCAGAACCACTTTCAATTCTAAGATTATTTCCACTGAGTTTCTCTTGATTGACAATCATTGTACCGGTACCTGTGTATGAAACATCGGCAACACTAGTTGTAGCCCCTCTAGTGGTCACATCTTGAAGTGTAGATGTATCAGGTTGAACTGGAAGATTTGTTAATCCTGACCCATCACCCACAAATGCAGAAGCACTAATACTATTTGTGGTACTGCTTCCTTGGTCAGTTACTGATTGTAGATTCTGGTTTGCACCTGAAGGTAGATTGGTCAACAATGACCCATCCCCTCGATATTTGCCTGAAGTTAATGTGATGTCACCCGTATTGAGAACTAATGGACCGTCGTTTATCAATACCCCACTGCCTAACGGCTCAATATTAATAACCGTTTGGAGGCAAGAGATTTCATTCAACCCTGTTTCGCCGATTTTAACTCTTGTTTGTTCGACCGGGTCTAACGACTTAATCTCGAAAGAGCTGTCAAGTTCATCAAGTCCTGCTGAAAATCGTGATTTGGAGACTGGGTTGTTTAATACAAAATCATTGAATTTTATCGAGGTGTGAACTTTCAATGAGCCATCTGTCAATAAAGACATTTGTTCACGCTCGAATGTTGGGTCTTGTGTGTCAATCCACTTAATATCGTTCTGGTATCGAATATCGCTACCGATGTGCATCGTTTGAAGCGGATTATCAATCGAGCCTATAGTTTGACATTCGACCGTATTTACCACTAATGGGTCACTTACACTTACAATAGGTTTTCCATCTTTCATTAAGGTGTCCACGCTCAAATTCTTTATGAATGCATTTTCGCCTAAAGAGAAAGTTGACATTGTTATATATTATAAACTTAAGATTTTTAATATCGAGCTAAGTCTTTTTGTATTTCACAGTCCATTTACCGGGTGTGTCTTCTTCTATATAAAACTGTCCAACGGCTGCGGCAGCTTCAAGCGGCATACTAGCTGGATTTACAAACAAGCCTTGCCCTATATTCAGATTTTTTGCAATACTGCAACTACCCGATGTTCGTAAAGGATTTAGACTGGCTGCTACGTATTTTCTATTCGCATCGTTGTCATCATAATCATTCTCGGCTACAAATTGTTGAAAAAAGCATCTACCGTCTGCTCTTATTATCATATCATTGTCACCTTTAATAGAAGCGGCTCCATTTGCTACATTTTTATACGTCAAAATTATTGCATCCGCTATTGTTCCGGCTGGTAAATCAAATTTTAGAGCTGGTTTTCCGGGGTCATTATCCACATTTAACAATAAACCTGAATTTGTGTTTACTTTCAACGTTTCTCCACTAATAATAACATCGTTAGGATTACTTACAGCATCTCCACTTTGCAATGCAATCCCTGCATTTCCATTTCCCCTAGTATTTATCAACGTGTATACATTTACCGAAGAATCACTTAGTAATCCTGTAGCATTTTGAAATTTTATATCCCCCTCTTTGACGGTTACATTTCCATTTGTTCTTTCAATGTCACTTGTCGTACCGGACACAATTGTCCACAAACTAGTTCCTCCGCCACCCGAAGGTGGTGGACCACCATTAAACGTCGTACATTGTAAGTTTTTGCAAATGAGGTCATCGCTAACAATCGATGTACTTCCAAGCGAAAAGGCTGACATCTATAATTATTATAATATATAGAGAATATAATATATGCATTCATCAAACCATATTAGGAATTTGCTCCATTTGTCGTGTTCGAGGTATATTTGTTTGTTGCCGTTGCGAATTTTTTGCAGGTATTGGCGTTTTTGACGAATTCACAAATTTGACGCCGTGTACATAAATTACGTTATCGTCAAATTCATCTTTACGAATTCCTTGCTTTTGGTAATCATAATTTGAATGCCAATGTCTATCCTCAAATGCTCGTTGCCTCTTTTTGTCTTTGTTGCGTGGAATGTAAAACCACCAATTTGCAAAACCTTGAAGCTCATCGGGCGCATTCTTCGATGTATACCTAAAATCTGGGTCTATATTTGCTAAGATATCGGGATTCAAATCTTCCGAGACACGATTTGCATAATCTTGCGGACCTTCATCTTCTTTGGTTGAATAGTAGGCATCATACACCGCTAATCCATAAAGACCCGCATCTAAGGATTTTGATGCGATTCTTGCCAAGCCGAGGCGAGCTCTTAACGGCGATACCCTTTCCGATTCTATCTTTTTGGGAGTATAGAATTGGTTGATATCGTGTAGTTTGCTTATTTCACTTTCCGTGCTTGGTTTAGGTAAGACATATTTGACATCATATGTAGCATCCTTGTGCCTCAAACGTCTTGCGCCCATTGATACCAAGTCACCTTCGACGGCGTATATGTTATGAATTCTATCATTTGGAACGTTACCCACAGGTTTTTGAAATGGGTTTATTGCGGGATTGAATAAATGAGCCTCTTTTATTCTAGACTCTTTAGATGCATACTTTTCCATTAGATAATTTTGTACACCGCCGCCTAAGCTATCACCCGTTAACGCCACATCGCTAGTTGGATATGCATTTAATACATCTATTAAACGACTCTCAGCTTGCTTATATCTACCCGTTTCTCGTTGTTTTCCGATAAGAGTTTTTAGATTCACATCGAACCAATCCTCGTATGCTAACGGGATACGTTGTGGGTCACTAATTAAGACATCGGCATCTTTTAAACCCGACACATCACTTCCTCGTTGTGCAATGATAACCTCGTCTCTTAACTTGTGTTTTAAAACAATTGCATTTCTATCCGACAAGTCTTTATCCAAGTCGTAACTCGGCAAATCCAACATTGCATTTTGAAAACGTTGTGGGCTTTCCTTCTTAAATGCACATGCATACGAAAGCTCACTCGCTCTAGCCATCTGAGCCATCCTCTCGTCATCTTTAGTAATAGTGTTTTTGCCTATTATACGTTGACCTAACGAGGTTTCTTTTGTCATTTCTTCAAGCAATTTGCCGTATTTTGTTTTTAGAAATCGATTATGAGCTTTATCTACTTTACTCAAACTTGTCGAGGTTGTCGGCTTTAAGGTATCTATGTCATATTTTGGCTTATTAGTGATTCCGGGCTTGGTTAGAACATTTTTGCCTTTGTTTTTGATAACGAGGGTTTTGGGTTTTTGATTTGTAACTTCATCATTTGTTGCCGTTCTTTTCGATTTGGACACAAATGTGTTGTCTAATGTTCTATAGTTGAAAGCACCAAATGGTTTTTGGCATTTATTTTGGTCGGGATTTTCAAAACAACTTGTCATTATTATATACTTTCAATATATATATATATATATTTAGGGAGTTTTAAAAGTATACACCGACGAATTTCCGGAAGGACCTGTGGACGATGATGGATAACCGCCGCTAGGAGGAGTAAATGTGGATACCGAAGGATAGTTAACGGCGCCACTACTCATTGGCTTCATTTGATAGCGTCTCTCGGGCATCGCTCTATTTAACATCGCTTCCGATTTTAGAAACTCGGTAAATTGGGGATCGTCCGCAAATGTCGAAGTTTCGGGGAGAGCGTATGCCGAGACAATTGGGTGTCGTAGACGAATGTGACCTTGTGTTAAATGGTCCGTGTGACGAGATGCAAATGAATACAATTTATTCATTTGCTGTTCATCGTTTAATGAGTTGCCCCGTTTATCTCTCATTGTCGGAATGGCTGTGGTTGACTTTGCTTGTCGAGTTTTGGTGGGTGTATTAAAGGTCGCACCATCAGATTCATTTCGGAGAAATGACTTAAACTCGTCCATCAAGTTGTGCCGATTGAGCCAACTTATTCCTTCCGATGGTGAAGTTATTGTTTTTGAAATGACTTTTAAATTTTCGATTTCCGCTTTACTTTTGAATTCTTCAAATAATGCTCGCCTCTCAATTGGCGTCATATTGTCAATCTTATTTAACACAAAATGTTTATTGTTTTCTAATAGCGGGTTGAACTTGGGTTCGGTGTAATCTATAATCGGTTTGCCGTTGATTAGTATTCCGTCATCGAAATTCGGGACCGAAGGTGCATATCCCCCAGATTTTTGTGCAAATTTTTGTGTTTGTTTTAGTAATTTTTCATGACTTATAGGTGTTATTCCAAGAGCATTTGCTTCCATTTGCCTACATAAAGCCGCGTTTTTACGTTTAGTTAAAGTTGAACGTAGCATATGATTTGTATTATTAATATATAGCATAACATATTATATAACATTAAAATGGGCACCAGAAAGGAATGGATAGCGAAACTTCGCTCGTGCGCAAATGAGTATCAAAAAGGGAAAACTACTAAAATTGTCAATAGGTCTCCATCTAAACTAAAATTGCCTAGCATAAACAACACAAAAGCACCTATACGACCACAATATGATTTGTTGCCGGATGGACAATCACGAGCGATTGCGAAGACAATATATTCCCTCGAGTCACGAAGTTATTTGAGAAAACAAAAACAAATTTCAAATAGAATACGAGGAAAAAATAATCTATTATAAGATAATATACTAGTAAATGAAGTGCTCGTGTAAGGGTAAGCAAAAGAGGGCTAAAAGCTTGAAGAAAAATGCATTGTATTATAAACCCTTGTATAGGAAGCGTTCAAAACATATCTAGCTTATAAGATATATGGATATTTTCAATAATTCTTGCGATTTACAAGCGTTCGGAAATGTGTTAGTAATGATAATTGCGGCAATCTTCGGTGGCATACGAATGAGTCGTTGCAAATATATCGAAACCCCGTGTTGGAAATGCCAAAGAGAATTAATTAGTGAATCGGAATTGGCAACAAATGTGTAAAGTTAAAAAAAGGATATGAGAGAATATGAGAGAATGTGAGAGAATGTGAGAGAATAGCATAAATTAACATTTATTTATCCGAGCATTGGATATGTTTCAAAGTTAAAGTTAAATCTTTTCATTCTTTTTAAGCATTTAATGGACGATTTATATTGTTTGTATTTGTTCATATATATGTCTCCGTTTAAAATAAATGGAAGTAAGTTGTCAAGTATTTCAAAACTTATATAATGCTTAAATATGTCTTTCGGACAATCTTTAAAGTCGTAATCAAAGCGTGCATTCTCTTCATTCTCTTCATCCTCTTCATCCTCTTCATCCTCTTCATCCTCTTCATCCTCTTCATTCTCTTCATTATAGAGTCGTAAAATATTTGCTCGCATACTGAAATACTCCTTTGCGGAGATTTTGTTTAATGCATTTTCAAGTATTTCAAATTCAATTTCTTCATCCTCTCTATGCACCTCACATACTTCCGAAAAATAATCCGAGATTCCAAAAGTAGGTACTTCTAAAATTTCTTGAATAAGCTCAAACCTTCTATCCATTCCCTCAAGTAAATCGTCAAAGAATTGCTTGAAAATGTTATATAAGAAATGACTTATATCCCACATTAACAATTTGTTAGGATTAAGTATTTTATATTCCTCTATGAGTTCAAAATAATAATCATTTAAGTCATTAAATTCAAAATAAATTTTGTAATCATATATTTTGCTCTGAATTTCAATAGGTAGCGAAAAGAAAAGATTGATTTGAGTAGACATATTCGATTGCTTGTTATATACTAATATAAGTCGTCGTCTTAAAGTTAAAAAAAGATATGAGAGAATATGAGAGAATATGAGAGAATGTGAGAGAATGTGAGAGAATAACATAAATTAACATTTATTTATTTAAATAAAAGGTAATGAGTAGTAGGGTAATGGGTTGTTTTAAAAAGTATTTCAAAGGAAGAAAAGTATTTTTGTAGAATAAATTTTATGAAATAGAAAATGTTTTTAAAAATGCCCGTTACCCTACTACCCGGTACCCTATTCGTTTATTCTTAAATACGCATTTTTACCGAGATGACCGAGACGATGCTATTCCCGCGATTTAACCTGCTGAAATTTTTGGGGGTCAACATAGGGGACCCCCCATCGTCGATTAAATCGGCAAATTTTGATATGAGGGAATATGAGGGAATATGGGGGAATATGAGAGATTAACATAAAATTATTTAACTTTATATATATATTTATTTATATAAAAAGTAAGGGGTAGTGGGTAATGGGTTGTTTAGAAAAGTATTTCAAAGGAAGAAAAGTATTTTTGTAAAAAAACTTATAGCATTTTAATTTTTTTTTTAGAAATGCCCATTACCCCATACCCATTACCCTATTTTATTACGCATTTGAACTAAATTACGATTTCTGACGTAATTCTCACGTAATTTCTCGAACCCTAAACCCAGAACCTAAACCCTAAACCTACTGAAATTTGGGGGGGTCGACGAAGGGGACCCCCACCGGCGATGAAATCGGCAAAATTTAATTTTTGTGACCCCTAGACACCCCCACAGACCCCCCGATGACAGGGCTGTCATAATTTCAAATCAGATAGCCAAAGTTAGTCAATGATAGCCAATGATAGCCAAACTATAGAGTACTGTAAGGTAAATTTGGCCCGGTTCCAAATCATAAGGAGCAGAGGTATAATAATTTTAATATCCTCGGTATAAACGACACGAAAACATCTAAACATCCACAACACGAACATCTCAACATGTGATATTTCCGATACATCGATATGAAGATATCGATATCGTCCCTCGATGATAAGACAATCCGACGGCTATTTGAGGTGTACCACCAGTACCAGCTACCAGGTGTGTAATCTCAATTTCCCATCGAGCCGCCAAGAAAATATTTCATAGCTTACCGTTTATAAATACCTAGTTACCTACCGACGTTACGTGACACCGAGGTATGAAGTGTTGCGAAATAATAAAGTCGGTGTTGCGGATTGGACAAAGACGAGATACATTTGGAATATGACTGTCACGTGGCGAGTTCAGATGCTTCCACGCCGTGCACCACAGCCCGCGGTGTTAAAACACACTGAATCGTCAAAAACACATCACCGATGGCGATGATTACCTAGACACTTAACGTGCAAGAATTCTCCTACATGCACACATTTGCAAGCATCACAATCAAATAATTTCTAAACCCTCAATTTCAAGATGGCGCTGACAGCAAAGAGCCTGAGACGATCAATTGACGAGCAAACGCTGAACAGTTTGGTACCCGTGCAGAGCGTAAACGTCAAAGCTCAAGCCTACATCCCGTCAGCTAAGTCGTATGCTGCTTCAACATGGAAGCCTTCCCGGAGGTCTGGCGAGTTCTCCCGCCGTCGCAGCCTCGACGTACCCCTCGAGACTCCAAGCACGGTACCAGAGCACTCTGAAACTACTGGAGACAACGAGTGGGATGTCAGCACAGGGTCGGAGGTTTCTTGGGCTTCCTTCTCCACTATCGCGCCTATGCACATTGGCCTGCCCTTTGAACCCGCGAGCGTGTCAACTGTGTCAGTGGAACATGCACTGCCCTCTCCGGACTTCGTATTCGTACACCCAACGAAAGCTCTGGAGTTCACCAGTGAAGGCGCCGTTCGGGTGACCCCCGGTGCAAGCATGCGATCTATTCTTCCTGGCGGCACGGATGACTACTATGTGCACCACTTTGCTAAGGCTGCGCTTGCTGTGCGTAAAGACTCTAACGTTCCCTACTGCTCATTTAGTACCAGTGACTCGGTCACTATTGTGTATGGCGCTATCGAGAATGTTAGGTATCTGCAGCGGAAACACGGCTTTGGAGCAGACTGCTCTGACTCTGAGGTCATCTGCAAGCTATACGAAAAGTCCAAGTTCTCTTTCTTGGGTTCTTTGCGCGGGAAGTTCACGGTGATCCACTACAGCGAAGCCGAAGATCAAGCTTTTGCTGCCACTGACATTTCCCGAAGCCACTGTGTAATGCAAGGACAAGATGCAACCGGCGGCTTGCTCATCTCGGACACAGACCTTGGCAATGAGTTTTCCCTCTCTGAGGTACCAGCTGCCTCTTTCATCTTTGGTAAATATCGTGGTCGTGATGTTCACAAGTACGCTGCTAGCCAGTCCGAGTTGGAGGCTTCCAAGGAGATTGCGGCAGCTGCTGTTGACCGCGCGCTTTCCGGCCTGCCCAAGCTGCCACCGCGAGGAGCCAAAGGCCGTTCAGATGCCGGTCACTCCTGGCGCCGAACGAGCTCTTCACAATCTGCAGGTCACGCAGACGCAGTCGAGAACAGGAGAACGAAGTTGGGACGCGCAGACCTAGCTGGCTCGTGGAGGCGATAAGCTTCAATGACATTATTTTGTATAGTACCGATGAAATAGAAGCAAATAGTAAAGAACTGTAAATATTGTAAATAGACCTTTGAAACAAATGTAACCATATCTCTTCGTATCTCTTCCAAAGCCCTCACTGTGTGTTCAGGAATTTATCTTCTACGTGAAACTGCCTGAAGAGATACTATATTATTGTAGGTCTACCTTTGCTTACAGGTATCCAGGTTAGAACTGTTCCTCTTGCGGGGTGAAGTGTATCCTACATACAACTGAAGGAAGTAGGTTCTCAGGATGTTTTTCATATGAATAGTATTGGTTGGAAGCGTGAAAATTGCAGGCCTATTACATACATAACATGATATACCCTTTTGGCGTCATGTTTCATAATGTTCTCGTAATACATGCACGAAACAGTTGCAAATTCTCTCCAACAATTACAGAAATGACCCCACAAACGCTTTGAAGGGTGAGAAACCAAATCTTGATTAGCTGGGAGCTTATGTTATGGCTCTGCTGTGACTCCTAGGAATGATCTCCAACAGGTAGCTCGTGGTCATCTAGCCCCCGTACCTACGTTGCATTAAAGTTGCGGAGAGAAGTTAAGTGATCATATTCCTGTCCTTAGCTGTTTCACTCGTTGGCTTTCAATGCATTTCAATGATACACAAGTGAGGTGCGTGCCAATGAACTATCAAGACATTGCCCGCACGAGCTAAAAATGACTTGCGATGCGGTGTGTACCTGAACGCATGCAGTTTGATTTGCTCATGTTTTCATGACATGTGGATTTTCGCGTGCGTGTAGATTTGAAAAAACATGTCGGATACTCCGAGACGAAATCAGAATCAGGGGAGGGTCTTGGAAGTGGTAAGACGAAGTAAGGCTCAGTCCGCTACGCACGATTTTAAACGGCATACACTGATACCAAACTTTTGGTAAGGTTGCGCATTGTCGGAATACGTGAACATGGAAATCTCGACGAATTATAGGGTCTAGAAGATGGATCCACGCGAGCCTATAATATTCCCAGGAGCGCCATCATGACATTAGGTTGTGGTGCGCGGGAGGCCGTCCGCATCGCTTGTATAAACCAAGCGGGAAAATGTCTGCGGACACATTTTTGCGCGCGGACCCGCCACCGGGAGCGTTTTCCTTAGTCGCAGACGCGCGTGCACGACGGTGGTATATGCATTAGATAGATGGCGCGATAGATAACACAATGGCTAAGGCGTTGCAGTAATTTTGCTGCCCCCCCATAGCAAAGCCTTTGCGTTAACGCCTCACGTGGGGGCTCTCCCTCCTCCCCCGTTCCCCCTCTCCGACTTGCGTTAACGTTTGGATCCCCCTCCCCTGCCCCCTACCCCTTTCTAACAGCAGCGCCCGCTTTTCGCTCCCTTGCCCGGAATTGGGGTCTTCCCGCCCAAAGCAATGTTCAACCCCCGGTAAGGGCAAGTCCCTGGGAATGCCATGGTCCCGACGTAGGCAACGAAGGAGGCAAATCCACAATAACACACGGGCGTTTTGAAAATTGTAACGCCCGGGTAACCGACAAATTTTCTCAAGACCGCAGAAAAAAAGACTTATACAGTTATTTCACTGTTTTGTGTTACATATCTGGCAGGTTATGGGCCACACCTACATTTTCTTTAGACCACCGCGATGGTACCACGACCATTTTGCAGCTATCCCGAGACATTTTGTAGCTTCCGGCTTTTGTAGCTAAGCTACAAAATGGTCGCAGTATGCATTTTTGTAGCTATAGTTACAAATTCGAGAGCGGTATGCCCGATTTTGTAGCTAGCTACAAAAATACCGGAAATGATATTAAGCTAGGGGAAGCACAAGCGAATCGTTCCGCGTGTATGACTTGAAATACAAAAAAAAAACTAATAGTACCGCGCATGTGATATGAAACACAATTTCCCTACAACTTTTGGAAAGCCCAATGCATATGCACCCGACATGTACCCGGGACGTGTACCCGGGACGTGTACCCAATGTGTACCCAACGTGTACCCGACGTGTACCAAAACAGTCAAAAACGGGGTTTGGTACATGTCGGGTACACGTGTACCTTCTAAGTTTCGTGCTCGCGGCGAGGCACGCGTACCCGGCATGTACGCACGAACGGGTGCACGCCGGGTACACGCGTCCATGCATGTACCTAACACCTCTGGCACATGTACCCGACATGTACCCAACTACCCATGGACAGGTACATGTAGTGTACCGCAGATGTACTCAGGTTACCGTTGGATGTTGCCGTTGGATGTTACCGTTGGAACACCCGGGGTACACTGTCGGTACATATGTACTTAGGCCGGGTACATATGTACTTATTGATATTAACATGACTGGTGCACATGTACCTTTGAGTCAGGTACATGCCGGGTACGCATGTACGCAGACCATGTACATATGTACGTAGGCCAGGTACATATGTACTTATTGATATTAACATGACTGGTGCACATGTACCCCGCATGTACCTTTGAGTGAGGTACATGCCGGGTACGCATGTACGCAGACCAGGTACGTGTATACTTACTGATACTAACATGACTGGTGCATACGTACCCCATATGCACGTGACCACTTCCGCGACTCAGATGGGATGGATTGACTGTTTTTTGTACTCACCCATATGGTGCGCGATTCCTACGGTCTAGCATTTTTGAGAACCAATTTTCATGTTGAGAATCCGATATTTGATGTCCACATATGTCAATTGCATGTTACCACAACCCTAATTTGGGTTTAAAGGTCCCAAAATGGACTCAAATTGCAGTTTTAGCCACATTTTAGCAACTTTCACCTTGATTGCGCCCATATGGGGCGCGATTCCTACGGTCTAGCATTTTTGAGAACCAATTTTCATGTTGAGAATCCGATATTTGATGTCCACATATGTCAGTTGCATGTTACCACAACCCGAATTTGGGTTTAAAGGTCCCAAAATGGACTCAAATTGCAGTTTTAGCCACATTTTAGCAACTTTCACCTTGATTGCGCCCATATGGGGCGCGATTCCTACGGTCTAGCATTTTTGAGAACCAATTTTCATGTTGAGAATCCGATATTTGATGTCCGCATATGTCAGTTGCATGGTACAATAACCCGAATTTGGGGTTTAAGGTCCCAAAATGGACTCAAATTGCAGTTTTAGCCACATTTTAGCAACTTTCACCTTGATAGCGCTCATATGGGGCGCGATTCCTACGGTCTAACATTTTGAAGAACCAATTTTCATGTTGAAAATCCGATATTTGATGTCCACATATGTCAGTTGCATGGTACAATAACCCGAATTTGGGGTTTAAGGTCCCAAAATGGACTCAAATTGCAGTTTTAGCCACATTTTAGCAGCTTTCACCTTGATAGCGCTCATATGGGGCGCGATTCCTACGGTCTAGCATTTTGAAGAACCAATTTTCATGTTGAGAATCCGATATTTGATGTCCGCATATGTCAGTTGCATGGTACAATAACCCGAATTTGGGGTTTAAGGTCCCAAAATGGACTCAAATTGCAGTTTTAGCCACATTTTAGCAGCTTTCACCTTGATAGCGCTCATATTATGGGGCGCGATTCCTACGGTCTAGCATTTTTGAAGAACCAATTTATATGTTGAGAATCCGATATTTGATGTCCGCATATGTCAGTTGCATGGTACAATAACCCGAATTTGGGGTTTAAGGTCCCAAAATGGACTCAAATTGCAGTTTTAGCCACATTTTAGCAACTTTCACCTTGATAGCGCCCATATGGGGCGCGATTCCTACGGTCTAGCATTTTGAATAACCAATCTATATGTTGAGAATCCGATATTTGGTGTCCGCATATGTCAGTTGCATGGTACAATAACCCGAATTTGGGGTTTAAGGTCCCAAAATGGACTCAAATTGCAGTTTTAGCCACATTTTAGCAACTTTCACCTTGATAGCGCTCATATGGGGCGCGATCCCTACGGTCTAGCATTTTGAATAACCAATTTTGATGTTGAGAATCCGATATTTGATGTCCGCATATGTCTGTTGCATGGTACATTAACCCGAATTTGGGGTTTAAGGTCCCAAAATGGACTCAAATTGCAGTTTTAGCCACATTTTAGCAACTTTCACCTTGATAGCGCTCATATGGGGCGCGATTCCTACGGACTAGCATTTTTGAGAACTACCTTTCATGTTGGTGGTGACAACTCCGAGATGGAGGATGGTGGAGATGAGACGACATGGGTTGTGTGTGCTCTATACGCATGTCGCCCTCGCGGCGGCCTCTTGTTGGCATCGGATGCGGATCGGTGTCATTCCACCGGAAATTTTGTTCACTGCATGCATTGCCTGTTAATTTTGCATCGGCTGCGTCGACATGAGCATAACCGCGTTGCTCTCCCCGCAGCGGAGGTCCGAGGTGCTACAAGCGG
Source organism: Cymbomonas tetramitiformis (assembly GCA_001247695.2). Taxonomy (NCBI): domain Eukaryota; kingdom Viridiplantae; phylum Chlorophyta; class Pyramimonadophyceae; order Pyramimonadales; family Pyramimonadaceae; genus Cymbomonas; species Cymbomonas tetramitiformis. Next base: position 2,517 of record LGRX02030627.1, on the reverse strand, counting down.
GCATCACGCAGCTTTCGCCGTTGCAATAAGTGAACGTGCAATGGGCCCTTTATTATGAGTGTGATGAAAACCTCAGAGGATAGGGAATTGATGTTCTTTGTGGTTATGACTTATGCATGTTAAGATCTTCCCATATTCACACGATCGCGTAGACGCGTACGTAATCGGAGCAGACAGGATGAAGCGGATGGCCACTCGTTTATTATTTGTGCAGCGGTGATTATAAAATATTCATCTCATCAAGCGATCAGAGGAATTCGTCACAATCTATCCATCAATGAAGATATCAAACTATGTTGAAATGCTTACTACTCATCATAGCATTATGTATGGTAGGATGCCATGACGTGAGTTATTGGATCGCCCATATCACATCCATGGGTTTATAACATAAAACACATTTTATGTTCTCGCTCCTCGCTAGCATAACAACATAATCGACCTCTGCGTGTTCACATTGAGTGTGTCTATGTCACATACTTGTTGCCACTTTTGCTCTACTCTCGATGATATGGTCTACAAGTGCATAATATATACTCGTGCCGCGGATCAAACTTTCCTCTTGTTGCCTCGGCCACGAGCAGCAACTTGCGGTGTGGCTGCAGATGATGTAGTTTCTCCTGGCCCTTTGCCTCGTCCACGAGCAACAGGTGGCTGTGCAGCCGCAGATGATGCAACTCCCCCTCGCCCCTTGCCTCGGCCACGAGCAGCAACTTGCGGCACCGCCGTTGATGACGATGCAGCTTCGCCTCGGCCCTTGCCTCGTCCACGAGCAACAGGTGGCTGTGCAGCCGCAGATGATGCAACTCCCCCTCGCCCCTTGCCTCGGCCACGAGCAGCAACTTGCGGCACCGCCGTTGATGACGATGCAGCTTCTCCTCGGCCCTTGCCTCGTCCACGAGCGACAGGTGGTGGTGCAGCCCCAGATGATGTAGCTCCTCCTCGCCCCATGCCTCGGCCACACGCAACAAATGGCAGTGCAACCACTGAGTCGATCGATGTCAGCATCCTCTCCACCCTCTTGATTCTGATCTCTTGCGGCATCAACACCCGCTTGTCCGGTGCGACGCACCCTAGAGTAGATCCGAGACAGAAATATTTGGACTTTGGAATCTAAGAGTTGCAACTCTTCGCGCCCTACAAAATGGACATCCATTCTCTCCCGGAGGGATGCGGCTGCGATCTTGTTATTGAGTTCCCACTGAGCAAGCATGAGGACTTCTTGTTCCTCTGAGAATTGGATGCGCGCGGCTCGTGTTAGCATACGCGCCCAGCCTCGCTTTAGCATGGGCGGCTGAGGGAGAGTGAACGTGAAAGCACATGGAAATGATTGTATAGATATATGCCGCAATATGCTGAAGATGCCGTGTGTAAGAGATCACAATGCGTAATACAGAGGCACCCGCTAAAACAGCAGGCCCTGGAAGACTAATGAAACTCCATAATGAAAATTGTTTTTTTCCAAAAGTGTGCCGTGTGCGGGTGTGTGTGTGTGTGTGTGTGACCACGCTCATGCATTTGTATCGTGGATGGATAAATATTGTTATGTGTGTATGTGTGGTGCGGCCTGTGTGGTTTTAGCATGTTTCATATATTACGCATGCTCGGATTTGCTATGCATGCATGTATAGGCTGTGGCATAATTGTCATTGTGAACATCACTGCATGATTATTAGGCAACTTGCCCCCGGAGATTTTTCTATCCATATTTGTTGGCAATGTGATTCTAGACTTCATCAAAACCCAGCAAAATAATTAAGTAATCAACCTTGTTTTGTTTTTGTGCAGTGTTGTGTGTGTGTGTGCGCGTGCGCACGCGCGTGTGAACATGCTTGTGCGGCATGTGTATGAATGGATGCATATTGCTGTGTGTGGGTGTGTGGGTGTGTGTGTGTGCAGGCTTTGTGTGCAGGCTGTGTGGCTTTAGTAACTTGTCTAAATTAGGCATGCTCGGATTTGCTATGTACATTTGTATAGTAGTAGGTTGCATAAACTAAATTGTGTATGCTTGGATTTGCTATGTATACTATCTTGTATATAAGCTGTATATACAATTAGTATACATAGCAAATCCAACCACACTTCTATTGTAGAAAAGTTGCTAAAGCCACACAACATAATACAGCCTATACAAGATAGTATACAGAGAAAATCCAAGCATGCTTAATTTAGAAAAAATGCTATATCACCCATGCAGCCTATACAAGTATACATAGTAAATCCAGGCCTACATAAGTTAGAAAAAATGCTACTAAAGACACAACATATTACAGCATATGCAAGATATTATACCTAGTAAATCCAAGTATAAGTATACACATTGTGATATATCACAGCCTATACAAGTATACATACTCAATCCAAGCATACATAATTTAGAAAAGTTGCTACATCACAGTCTACACAAGTATACAACATAGCAAGTACACGCACACTTAATTTAGAAATTATGCTAAAGCCACACAGCCCGCAACACATAACAATATTCATTCATCCATACACACACACTAAGCATTC
>LGRX02030626.1:0-32717 GCA_001247695.2 Cymbomonas tetramitiformis | reverse complement strand
GGGTCTTCCTGGGAGAAGGAGGCGAGGATGCTGTCAGTTTGCCAGAGCGCGTCTGAACTGCCAGGGTTGCTTCCTCGTACCCGGTTTCGGCCAGCTGCAGGGTATGTAAGGCGTCCATCCAGAGTTGAGGGGAGTCCATCCAGGTGAGAGTCCCACTGTACGCGAGAACTGGTTCCGGATCTTTGGTCTTGGCGCTGTTGGACTTGCGCTCCTTCAACTTGTTGGGATCTACCACTCCCAGGGGCGCACGTCCTTGGCGAGACTCTTTACCAGCGGCAGGGCGAAACTTGTTGGCAGTGTCTGCGGCTGAAGGAGGTCGCTGCGGTTTCCCAGTAACCGGGTGCACAAAGCCAGCTTCTACCAGTCCTTCTCTCGCGGAAATTTCCTTGTAGTCGGGTCGCCTGGACAGAGCGTCTGGAACCCAGAGTAGCGCCCCAGGGATGTATTCCATCTCAGGTACCCCTACCTCCACTAGATCCATGTACCATCGGGCTTGGCGTCGGCTGAGAGGTTGTCCGGGTGCCATTAACCAGACTAGGGGCTTATGGTCACCCTGCAATTGGAACTCGGTCCAGATGAGGTAGTGTCGCCAAGTTTGAGTAGTGCAGTGATGGAGAGCGCAGAGTTCTCTTTCGCCAGCATGGTAGTTCTGCTCGGCTCCATTAAACTGTCTGCTTTCAAAGGCGATAGGTTGCAATCCATTTCCTACGTCTTGCATCAGTACTCCCCCCAGCGCCACTCCACTGGCGTCAGTTTGTACCACGAAAGGATGCCGTCCTTCGGCCGCGGCTTTCATATCGGGTAGCGCCAGAGTGGGTGAAGAACATAGCGCCTTCTTAATCTCCTCGAAGGCCCAACGCTGCATGGGTCCCCATAGCCAAGCGACATCCCCTTTGGTGAGCTGAGTCAAGGGTTGTGCTACTTCAGAGAAGCCCAGCATGTACCGCCGGTAGTACCCAGCCAACCCCAAAATTGGCGCACATGCGTGGCGTTTTCCAGAGCGGGCCAGTCCCTGATGGCGGCCAACTTGTCATGTTGAGGTTGACTTCCTTCCCGTGAGATAACGTGCCCCAGAAAGCGAATCTGGGTCTGCAGTAGTTGACACTTAGACTCCTTGAGGTAGATGCCCTGGTTCTCACAGACTTCGAGAAATTGCTGGAGATGGGAAAGATGCTCCTCCAAGGTGTTGCTGAAGAGGATACAATCGTCCAGGAATATTCTTACAAAAGGAAGATGTCCCAGCGCGCGCTGCATGCGTCTCTGATAGCAGGAAGGACTGTTGGTCAACCCCATGGGCATCACCAACCACTCATACGAGCCATAGGGAGAAGTGAACGCCGTCTTTTCCACATCCTCGGACGCCATAGCCATCTGCCAGAATCCATCGACCGCATCGAAGGAGGAGAAGTACTTGGCCCCATGCATGGAGTCGAACAACTGCTGAATGTCGGGAAGTGGATATTTGTCCTTGACGGTCAGGCTGTTGATGGCTCGGAAGTCGCAGACCATTCTGAGTACTTCAGGTTTCCCAGGCTTGGGAACCATCAGCACTGGTGCAGCGAACGGACTTGAGGAAGGTCTGATGTAGCCCTTGCTCAGGAGTTCATCCAGGCGTTCTCGCAGTTGAGTCAGCTCCACCATGGACATCTTGTAGGGCCTCTTAGCGGGCGCGATGCCATTCCATCCCTCTTGCAGTCTCACGTGGGCCACTTCATCTTTTCGCAGGGCGTCAAAGTTGGGCAGCGCTTCGCGAATTACTCGAGGTGAAATGGACTCGATCAGCTCCTGAAACTTCTTTCTCCACTCGGGGGAGATTGAAGGGTCCTCCAAATTCTCGCTGTCCCTTCAGCAAGGCCCAGAACACCAATAGCAGCGTTCCCTCTTTGTCCCGAATCGCAGTTAGCTGACTGTCCTGGTTCCACATTACTTGACCATCGCGTCGCAGATGTGCACAGATGGCTGCTCGTACTGGGTGATGCAAAGGTACGCGCTGCTTAGACCGGATAGGTCTTGTGCGCGGTGGTGCAGGCTGAGAACGATGATCCGGACCAAAGTACCATCCACCTTCCAGTTCGCGATCTGCTTGTAGCTGTCGCTCCTTGGCGCGTCGCTCCTGTCCTTGAGCGCGTCGTCTGGCGCGGCTCTGCGTGCGGCTTTCCAGAGGGTAAGAGCGAAGAGGTTGGATGGAAATCTCTTCCTCCTCTTCCTCCCCAGAGCTATCTTCCGGTTCGGACTTTGGAGTGAAAGAGGGGGTTTCTTCTTCCCGCGGTGCCGCCTGAGCGTCGGTGACGTTCGCTGGTGCTGCCACTGCTTCATTACCTTCCAGGATCGGCCGCAGACGATGGCGTTGCTGTTTCTGAATGGTTAGTAGCAGTTCCAGGTGGGTTTCCTCCTGGATGGTTTTCAGGGGAGTCGGCTCCACTCCTTCTGTCACCGTTGTCAGCACACTTGGATTGTTCTCCGATCCGGCGATGGCCAGCTGTCGCTCCATCAACTGCTGCGTGAAGTTGAGCGACCGCTGGGAGTCCTCGAGGTCTGAAATGTCCCCAGAAGTTGCGGGCTGCGAACTGGATGGAGATAAGGTTAAATCCAGAGTTGTCGCTGGATTCGCCTCTGATGGTTCCGCTGAGTCCAGGGAGAATGAATCACTTGCTGTTGATGGTAGGGTCAGGTGAGCCGCCTCTTCCGCAGCTTCCCTTTCTCGCTGGTTCCATTGGTGCACCCGGTATAGACTGCACCAGGCGTCTGGAATTCCTACATCTCCACCAGAACCTGGGATAGTACCGCACTCGGTCTCCAGAGATAGCTGAACTGCTCCTTCGGTTATCGTCAGGTCAGGGGTGACCTTCCCATGCCATCTGTACCAGCGGCGGCGATATCTGCGCCACCCTTCGGGTACCCATGCATCTCTCCATTTCTCATTCTCCTTTACCAGCGCTGCCGCGGCCATGTGCTCCGGGTGCGTCATCTCTCTCCAAGCGCGCGTGCGATCCGCCAGTGACTCCGCTCGAAGTCCTGGGGGTTCATCTCCCAACCTCGTAACCTCTGCCTCATGCTGTAGTCGGTCTCGTACAGTCTTCGGAGTTCTGCTGCGAGGTTTTCCAGTGCGCTTGCGCGCTGCGCTCGTAGGGCGCTCTGCGCTTGGGGTTGATGCCCTTCCTGCCCAGGTTGGACACGCTGCTGGTCGAGACGTCGAAGGAAACACCTCAGGTCGAAGTTTAAAAGGTGGGGGTTCGGAAGCTGGGCCAGTTTTTGAAGTTCCACCCCCTTCCTCCCCACTGTCGTCCAGAGGGTGTGAAACAGCGGGTAGTGTTACCTCCTGGATCCGCTGCCTCAAGGCTCGCATCCTCTCCACCGGAGCTTTCCTCGGTACTCGCTGCCGAGGAGTTTGCCGCCAGGGGGTGTTGAGTGGGTTGAAGGTCCACTGGGTCTCCTCCTCCTGACCATCATCCTCATCCAGTGCTGCCAGTACTGATGTCTCAGGGTTAGGGTTAGGGTTAGGGTTAGGGTTAGGGTTAGGGTTAGGGTTATCCCCAAGGTCTGTGGGGTCAACGCGGGGCGTTTCGCCACGCTCGCGTCGTGGAGCTGGATAGCGATCACCAGTTCTAAGGGAGCGATCTACACTGAACATAACGGGAGGCTTGGAGCGCTCAGGCGACGAAGTGGGTGACCTTCGTGGCGACCGCTGATGGCGCCGGGACACCAAGTGATGTTCTCGCCGGCTCTGCTCAGTGGAAAGGTTCGCTGTGTAAACAGCGGTACTGGTCAACGAGGGTTCATCCCGTAGGGTTCTGGTTCTGTCGAGATGGCGTTGTCGCCTCTGATCGGCAGACCAGGTGAATCCGTACCCTCGAGCGGCCAGAGGGTTGGGGGGTGGCGGAGGCTCTTTCTGGATATTCCCTCGGTTGTGGGCGAAGGCTGTACTCCTTGCCCAGGGGCGGTTACCCATACCGCCCTGTCGCCGGCGTCCCGCCGGCGGGAGGACACTCAGTCCTCCTCTTCCGCAGATTGCTGACCCGAGGAGGACGCTGCGGCCGATTCCTCGTTCTGAAAATACTCCAGCGCTTCCGCTTCATCTTCCAAATCCTCCCATTCTGTCTCCAGCGCTGCGATATGAGATTCATTTGCAGCGCGGCGGCGTGCCAAACGAGCTGGGGCGTCAGCAATCCTGGCTCGTTTTTTGGCCTCGTCGGGGCAGTTAGCCCATAAATGGGAGTCAGAGTTGCAGACGTAGCATCGGCGTGGCGGCCTGGTCAATCCCGCCGGGCTGGGCGGCACGGCATGCTGCACCCTGAGGTCGGCGGGGTCGAGGTCAGTAGTGTCTTCCTCCCCAGCGTCCTGCACGGCGTTAAGTCTGGAGGACGAGCGACCATTCCTCCAGGCAGGACTTCGGTTCGCAGGTGCAGAGACGGGAGAGGTGCGCGCTGCGGTCAGAGCTTCACTGCGCTCCAATTTGGTGGCCACAGTGATGATATGCTGCAGCGCGGTGGATCCAGGATGATTGCTTTCCCAATCAGCTGGACTTTGCAGATCCAACCGATCCTCAATAAGGCGATCCATCACAGCTTGCTTCAGTCGCAGTCCAGACCAGAACTGATATAATAGCTGCTGCTGGCTGATGGCGTGGCAGTTGGGCATGGCGTCTGCCAATAACTGCACTACCTCGTGCCAGGATACCAGACGAGTGGCGAACAAACGCGCCGTCTCTTCTCGTCGCTGCGCCATGCGCATCACGGTCCCCGCTAGTCCTACCAGCGCGATGTCATCCAGTACGCTCCTGGCTACGTCGGCCAGGAAAGGCGCCAAAGTGGCGTAACGCCGGTTCCAGGCCTCCGAGTTCAACATACCACCTTGCTTGAGAAAAGTAAGGGATCGCGGCTGCAGTTTGCGTTGCGCCACTTCCTTCAAGATCTCCGGCATGGTGATCATGGTCAGGTCTAGGCGATAAGCACTCATGCGACCCAGGGCGAAGGTGACTACGCCCATTGACAGAAATTTGACCAGCGCTTCAGAAAAAGGTGGAAGTGCGGCAATGTCAGCGTCAGTGGTGATTAGCTCAGCGGAGGAGGGGTACATAGGAATGTCTCTGATCAGCTTGAGCACATCAGCCACTGTCTTGGATTCTCGGTAGACATCGCCTGGAGAAGCCGCTCCCATAAGATCGTGGTGCCCTGGAAATTGAGAAAGGCGCTGGTCCACTGGCAGGAGTCCCGGGGCCGCTGGCAAGGAATTTCCAGGCGATCTGTACTCTTCTGCGCTGGGAACACCAGAGGGAAACCGGTTGACGCCCAGTCTAGCTGGTACTGTGGCGGGAGTTGGTTGGTGGCCAGCCGCCATTCCTCGAAACAAGTACGCCTCGGAGGATGAAAATGCTGCCCAAATTTGGAGTCCCAGGGGGTCAAATTCTGTCAACTCGGACTCTAAGGCATTTTCCGCGATGGTCACCCATGAGTACAATGGCAGGCGTCTCTGCTGAGTTCCAGTACGGCTTTCCGCGCAACGCCGCGCTTCATCCACTTGCGTTTTCGCCACTTCCAGAGTGAAAGCGTCACTGTCCTCAATCTCAGTCAGGCGCACAGGAGTATGCACTGACCCATGCTGCGCCAGGTCTTGGATGTCCACTCCGATGTGTCGCATAGTCATCCAAATCCGATTTGTATCGGTTACGAAGTGACTGGCGCTTCCAGGCATGGTTGGCAGTCGGTAAGAATATTGTGCCTCAGCGCCGTGGCTGACAGTCACTGCGGAGGAAGAGGACAGGTGATTTCTCAACCAGAAGGAGGCTCCTTCTAAAGTCCATAACAACACATCTAGACGCCTGTGTCGTGGTTCACCATTGTCTGAAGGCGGGGGCGAGTTTCCTGGTGACGGATGATCAGGCTCAGCGGAGTCAGAAGGCGATGCGCCGGTAGCCGGTGGATCTGGCTGAAATGGTGCCGGCGCCGGATGAGCCGGTGCCGGAGCCGGTTGAGCCGGTGCTGGAGCCGGTTGAGCCGGTGCGGGAACCGGTTGAGCCGGTGCTGGTACCAGCCAAGGACCTGATCCAGCAGCTGGCGCCGGTGCACCTGGTAAACCGCTCGCCCATCCTAAGGTGTGCTGGTAGGGCGTCATAGGTGGAGCGCCCACCGCTGGTAGAACCGAAGTCAGATGAGGATAGTGTTGGAGCACTTGCTGATGTAGATTTTGCATGTACTCTGATACTTCTAACATCATCTGATTCTGCATTAGGGATTGATGCTGGTGGTTCAGCGCGGGGACCGAGGCATCTGAGGGCGTTCTGGCTGAGGCGGGGTCAGAGAAGAGTGCTCTGCGCTGTTCTGCCAGGCGCTGCTGATTCTGTTCCCATCGCTGATGGCGCCTCTCCCGGCGAGAAAGCTGGTTCAGAGGTAAGTTTCTGACTGGAATTCTGCTGAGGACATCTGCTTGAGAAGGGGGTTCGATGACTGGAAGAGGAGGCGGCTGGTAGGCTGCGAGTCCAACGCCACGCCTGAGTGCGAGGTCGGCGTAACTGACTGAGCTGACTGTGCTGACTGGCTACTCCGTAGTTGTTGAGGTCAGCGAGGTAGTCAAAGGTCTGGACTCGCGGTTCAACAGGGACTCGGGCATATCCGTAGTTGTTGAGGTCAGCGAGGTAGTCAAAGGTATGGACTCGCTGTTCAACAGGGACTCGAGCATATCCGTAACCGTAGCTGCCTCCGTAGTCGCCTGAGTCAGTGAAGGCGTCAATGAAGTTGCCTCGCTGTCTTTCTCGGACTCGAAAGTCACCGATAACCTTGCCATAGAGTCACCGATCACCTTAGGTTCCGTAACGGTATCATCGGTAATCGGTGAGGTCAGAGAGTCACCGTTCACCTTCTCCGTAAGCGGCGATGTCAGCGAATGCCCAGAGCATGCTATGCTTATGTGGCGTGGGCCACCTGTCAAGCCGGAGCCACCTGTCCTCCCCGCTGCCCTCACCTCCCCGTTGCTTGTTGAGGAGGGAGTTGGATGCATTGAGTGTGCCATGGGTTCGCCAGCGATGCGTTGGTGCATGTCTTCTGACCTCCCCGCTGCCCCCACACCCCCTTGGTTAGGGCGCGGAGTCCAGGCGAGATTCTCACCCTGCTGCTGGCGCTTTCGCCAGTTGGCCACATCGGAGCGGGAGGGGAATTGGCGAAGTCCTGGTCTCTGCTCGTTCGCCTCATTCTGCATGTCCTGCTCAAGTGCTGCAATGTTGACCTCGGTCATTTCGCGCGCAGCGATCGAGTCGCGAGGTGGTCGGTCAGCAGGTAGAGATGGTCCCGCAGAGGCTGCTCCCGCGGACTCAGCCTGAAGCGCGTTCTCGAGGAATGGCGTGGGCAGCTGGCCGTGCGGGGAGGTCATCACCGTAGCTCCAGACCAAGTATGTGGAGTCCTGTAGGATGTCAAAGGGCTTCGCGGTCTTGGAGCTGGAGGACTCATGTCGCGCGTCCGCGGTGGGCTCCTGCAGCGCGGCGGTGGCGGGGTCCGGTCTCGAGTCCGAGGCGGGCTTCGCTGGCGCGGAGCTGGAGGGCTCAGGTCGCGGCTTCCGGACAGTCGCAGGATGCCAGGGAAAGGAGAGGTTGAGTTGACATACCGCTGGGGAGTCGCTCTCATGTTTCGCCCTGCACCAGGGGTGTCAACAGTCAGCACCCGTGGTGACGCCGCTCTTGCAGGACGCAGAGGCGGATTAGGGTGCTGTTTAGGTACCGTTACAGCCTCCTCCAGGGGAGGTGTCACACAAGCTGTTCCAGAATCCAGAGCCAGAGGAGTCACGCTGTTAAACTCAGGAGCATCGGCTGACAGGGTCGACTTCTTCTTGGGTATCTGGAAGCTTGGCGCACCTGCTGCTGTCGCAGCCTGCGGCGGCTGACCCGGAGAGGGCGCCTTGTAGGTGCCCTTCGCCCCCTTGCCAGTGGTTCCAGTGGCTGCAGCACCTCTCGTACTGCGCTGACTGGCCTGCCGTCCCCTTGTACGCCTGGGAGTCGACGTGGGCGACGTTGGAGGGGAGCGTCCAGTGTTGGCGTTCTGCATCATGTCGAAATTAGGAGTGGAAAAGTGTAAATCTGACCGTTGGGGAAGTCAAATCTGTCCAATTTGGGCAAATTCCCCCAGAACACTCAGAAAAACAATTCATCTTAGCAGTGGAAGTCGGGGTGAACGAAGAAATATGCTTTCCAGAGTGAAATGCGGTTTGTGGTGGTCAAATTTCAAAAATTGAGTGTTAATCTGCAGTTTGGCTAATTTCTTGGCGGCCATCCCGGAGCAATCCAGACAAATTGACCAGGTCCCAGTGTTGGAGACTATTGTTTTCTTTCAAAGAATATTAAAAAAATAGAAAATTCTCCTTCTGGGCTCTCGTTTCCCCCTATGTAGTCCGATGGGCTCAAAATTGTCTAATTTGGCTCTGTCGTGCCGATCGGCCATCCCAATTTAAAATGTAGCGATCTAGGTGTCGGGGCCAGGTTCCAAACGACAAAAAACTATCAAGAAACGTCTGGAATTTTTGTGTCCACGTTAAAACTGTCTCTGAGGTCCTCTTTTCTCAATCTGACCACTTGTGCACTTTCCACTTCTCCGTTCGGGTCAATCTGGCTGTTAATCCCGGTAAATTTAAGTTGCTGGCGACCTCTTTTCCCCCTTTCTGATCATTTTGCAGCATAACAGTCTTGGAAAGTCGCCTGTTTGCATGCAGGGTGAAAGTCAGGGGGCAAAAGGGCGCAGAGCAATACCACTTCCAAGTGCAGACTTCTTGAGCACGTGACTGTATCCGAGCCAAAGCTCAAGGGTCAGTCAGAGGTTAATCTACTTCAATCTTGGGGCACAGGTCCGTAGTCGGCAATTTTGCAGTGTACAAAATTGCAATGTTCTAGATAAACAGTTGAACAAGGCTACAATTCAAGCAATTGCAATATCTTTATGGCAGGAAAGATTGACCAGTAAATTAACAGGTTGAGCAACAGCTCCTCCAATAGTTACTTCAAGTTAGAACCGCCTCCAAATGGGCAATATTCAAGTCTTATACTTTCAAGTCGCGCAGTTCATATCTCTAATCGATCTGTCCCATGTCGGCTGGCATATCATCATCTGCCACCTATACAAATCCTAATGAGAGAATCTGCATTTGGACAATCCTAATCAAGACAGTTGATTTCATTGTCCCTTGCTGATCTTTGCTTTCTTCCTACGAGGAGCCACGTCAAGCACTTCTTCTTCATCACTGTCACTGCTTATGGAGCATTTCAATTGAGTTATATACTCATGTGTCCAACATCTCGGATATTTCCTAGGTTGCCTCTTCGTCTCTTCAGACACCCCAGCCTTATTCTCACCCATTGAAGTCAATCCAGTATCTGACCCATAAGGTTTCTTTGGTGGTGCATGAACAGTCTCCACCACAGAGGCTGGGGCATCCTCAGATATGGCCTCAGACTCCTGCTCGGTGATAGGCGGATCCTGTGGCTGAACAGGTGAGGTCGGGGATGTGCCCTTTGGCACCCAGATAAGTTCACCCTTCTCATCCATGATCAATTGCAGTCCCAGTCTCTTCAACCTTCGAGCTTCAGCTTGTTCTTCAGCATCGTCAGCTACCAAGTCATCGAACTCGCTGCCGTCATCCTCAGTGTCATCATATTCGGGCGAGGCTGGCTCCCATTTCGGACTGGCAGTGTCCATGTCATATGTGACACCCGCGTCATCGTTGTCATCCGAACCTGGTAGCTTCTCCTTACTGTTAGTGACACCCGCGTCATCATTGTCATCAGAATCTGGTAACTTCTCTTTACTCCAGGACACAGCGCCTGTACCCGAATCGTCACTGTCTGTAGGCTCTGAGAGTACAGGCTTACGCCCCGTGTAGGGAATTCCACGATATTCGTCATCGTCAATCACAATCGTCGGATTCCCGCGCCCCATGCTGCTGATCGGTAATGAGAATGGCGCTACCGGCGCCTTCAACTGAGTGGCGTCTTCCAGAAACCAGCCGCCGCCCCTATTACGCTCCCAGCGGCGTAGAGCACCCGAAGGGTGGACGATAATATGCTGCCAGCTATAATCCAGTCCAGGCTTTCGCTCCCCATAGTACGAAGTCAATGGCTCGGGAGTCCCCTTCCGAGCCCATTGCCATTTCACTGCTCCAGTACGCGTAAATACAATATGCCAATCGAATAGTTTGGCATGGCTAGTGTTCCCTGGCACAATGCTGGTCGTTCAACCTACGTCTCGGGTTCACAACCCAATGGCGGTACCATCTAAGATGATGGGAGACGTAGGTACTTAAGTGAGGAAGCGTTGTGCTTCAGCAGCTCTTCTCACAGAATCTGCACTCACAAATCCGCTCATCCGTACACTCGCATTGCTGTCCAACTTTGCAGTGTTTCTTTGTATATTGATAATATAATCACGGCGCTTGTATCTACAGCCCGTATCAGTGGTATTCTGATCGTCCAAGCACGATACGAGAACTCTAGTGTGAGCGCAGCGTAGATATCAAAAATTTTGTATATGCAGGTTGAGGAGCGCGAATAATAATTGGCGTCACATCCGCTCGAATATTGATATACTGCATATGCTGATCGCGGCATAAGCGAAAATAGTGCGCGAGGAGACATCGTCAGAATCACAATTGTTCACATATACACCGTCAGAGATAACAGCGCGCGAAGGTGTGCAAATGGCACATATGCGCGCAGCAATAATGATGAACTCGCATACATGATTCGCAGGTTTACGGATATATGCATGTTCGCGGATGCGATGAATTGTTGGCGGAATCGTTTGCGCGCGGTAGAATCATCAGCGCAGTATCGCAATTTTTATGATTGCACTGAATTGCTTTTATAAGGCATCATACATGCATACTGCGCGATTGTCACTAAATTGCATATGGCAGCATGCGCTATGTTCACATACTGCGCGATTGTTACTAAGTTGCAGGTGGCAGTATGCGCGGTGGTCGCATACTGCGCGATGGTCACATATTTCGCAGAAATGGATCGCAGCTTTCAACATGCATGTCAGCGCGATGCACTGTTCGCAATCATCAGCGCGATGCACTGTTCGCAATCATCAGCGCGATGCACTGTTTGCAATCATCAGCGCGTCGCACCGTTCGCAATCATCAGCATGCCCTAATGTATAAGTTACTTGCAGCACGATATGAATGATTTCAATTGATGACGATGACAATGTCAAGATGATGCTATGATCGACTGTACGATATACACTCGTGTCAAAATACTCTGCAAAACAACTGTATACTCGCAGGCATATTTTGAATGGATGCATGATGAACATCTGATTATTATACTACAGCATTTCACACCATATATTGATGACTGCAGAAATATTCAAATTGTCAGCATTTCATGCTCATCTGCAATATAGTGTGCAAGAGATGTTTATCTGAACTCACAGTACATGTGGCACACACTAACATGCAGCATCTGAGTATATGCACGTTCTATACTGAGTGACTGCAATATTGTAAGTAGTGCATGCATCATGTTAGCAGATATTATGTATAAACCAGTTTGATCACGGTAGCAACTGGAATATATGGCATCATATCACAATGCATCAGACATGCACAAAAACATCCTGCTGTGCATGTTAACTATATTTGAACCCATATGGTGTAAGGTGCCTATTCAGTGGTTGGTAACACAATAATTAGCTCGTTATGTCCCGGTGGAGTCGAGATACTCTCCGGACCACATATCGTTCTATTGTGGATCACTGAAAGGAATATTCACCGGAACCATGTGTGAAATATACCCAAGCAACTCATCACTGCCGATGAGATATGCAGGATTCCAGTCACTAACCGAGTTGATATATATCATGTTAGATACATGCTGTTAGCCGTATACAGATCATCTTATGTGATAGATCAACTTGGTATAGTGTAATGAATCAGCAATTACCTATATACAAGTGTGTGTAGTAGCATAAATCTCACACGAACACATAGTGTACTAAATCAGAAAGTACCGTACATAAGTCATTGCATACACAAGTCACTGCAACTTATGTATTGATGTAATACTGATATCATTAAGTATAATGACATTGCACTGATTCACAAGTGTAATAATCAAATCACGGACACTACTATGTAAGTTGACAACACACTGACTCGAAAGTGTAGTGTTCAAATATCATATTAACACATGATACATAGTACCATCCAGCTAACACATGTGCGAGCTGGATGTCAAGCGATGGTGATAGTATGGTAAACAGGATAAGACACCATGCTGAAGGGCTGGATGGAGTTATCTCCAGACCCGAAGGCTAAATACTGCACCCAAAAACAGCTGGTAACTGTTGGGTGCAGTCCATGCGTCTCATCTCACATATCATCGCTGGAGCAACTACAAAAACTACTCTGCATATTGACAATTGAATCAGACTTGATCAGATCAATATTGCATGTAACTCTCAGATCAGCTTACATGATATCTGACATAGTTATAAAGGACAAAACACACACATAAATATGCTGTGTGAGGTTGCTGTGATTGTATCCAGCAAAAGTCCAGATTTGTTCTAGATAAGATATATCACTTTGATAAATCTTAAGAGCACAGACCTATGCTCAGAACAAATCATAGGTTGATATATATCACTAAAGTGGGTGTTTCCACTTAAGTTGATAAATCCATATATAATCAGGAAGGTACATTTGCTGTACATGGGTTTGAGTCAGTAAAACCCAGAATGCTATCAACCATGAATGTTGATATAAAGCACAACTCACTTATTTGCTATGAAATTCGTCATATGCAAAGGTGAAGTCATTACAGCGATTCTGTACTTTATATTCCACACACACACCGAGATATGATATATATATTACCCGAAACATGGCTGAAAAAGGCTGTAAAATCGGTGAAAAACGTTGGCGATAAATTTCAAAACTGAAATTTCGACCTTATTTTATTTCAAATTATGATTTTATACCTATTGAGGTATGTGCAAATCATAATGACCATGGTCATATCTCGTGTAACACCCTAGATATTAGGTGTTGAATATATAGGGATGTACATTTTGGCTGTAACGAAATGCGTGAAAAAGTTCCACGTTTGATTCCAAAATGAAAAATTCGGGTCGATTTTCGTTTTGCTGATCTAATTATTCAGCTATTGATAAATAATCCCTGAGCACACAAGCATGTGTAACACCCTATAACAACCCTAAAATTAAATATGTGTGACAGGGGGTGTAACACACCTCCTGAAAACCACTTAACGTTCATGTAGGTACTAAATGCAGTTTTGCTTAAAAATCTTTGCAAAAACATTATACTGCATATTTTTTACCTATATTGGGGTTACTGATACCATGTAACACCCTAATCACACTATTGGGTGTTTGGGCCACTGTAACGTGATATGCCCTAAACTGCCACTGTAATTCGATAAAACTTCGTGTTTGGCGTTGATATATCATGCTGTTTCATCACAGACATGATTATATGATGGGCAACAACCCAAGAACTGTGACAGATGCTTCCTTAAAGGATGCATGCTGATTATGAGGTATTGGCAATTGACAACTGCCACTGTATCACACACTTCCTTGAGGGGGGAAGAAGGTGGATATATATATATACTTACCTCATTATTATGTACTAATGTACTATATGTATGTAAACATACTGATATACCATATATAACATATAAATCACACACACTCAGTTAGGCAATTAGCTGAAGGTATTTTTGTGTGGTGTTTTGTTTTTAGATGGTTACTATCGAAGAGGAAGAGCATGAGGTTCCAGATATCAACCCAGATCATTCGACTTGGTTTTTCGACATTCTTGGTTCCTATGATGCATACAGTCGGTTTAAGGTTCCGAAGTGGATCGCTGGTTATGCAGATACACTAACCAGATATGACCACATTGGCTATTGTGACAACGTCAGTCGCATGAAACCAGATATGAGTCGGTACAAGGATCCTGCTAATGAGCCACAGGCACCAGAAGCAGAATATTCAGAAGACAATCCTCCTTTGGTCTTTTTAGATCCAGATGCAGATTCAGTACCAGCACCATTGCCACCATTAGCACCACCTAGTTTGGTCCCCAAGGTGAAAATGACACCACCAAGGGAATTCAAAACAGGACAGGACGCAGAGGTCTGGTTGGATACCGTGGACAGATATTTCCAGTTCACCTATCCAGGTGTCATTGATAAGGACTTGATTACAGTATTTTTGACTCTTATACAGAACAATGACAGACACTATTTTCAGGTTCAGGCACAACAGCCACATTCCACCTATGAAATGATCAGACAGACTTTTCTCAGACAATTTGGTAATCCTCATAAGAGATCGGTAGCCAAGAAACATCTTATGGCACTGACTCAAGGAACCCAAACCTTTGCAGATTATTTGCGCACATTCACATCACTGGCTTCTCTGGCAGCAGTTGATTTGAATGATGTGCTGATAAAGGACAGATTCGTCTCCTGTATGGATCCAGATCTCAGAAGACAGTTTCAGCTCCGATATCTGACAGAAGAGCAGAGGAACAATCTGTCGTGGCCAGAAACCACACAGATATTGCTTGATCTGAACTACGTCATTCATTCCAAGCAATCGGAAACCCTGCACTATCGGGGTCAGAAGGAACAGTCATCTGGAGGTCCAGTCAGAAAGGAACAGAACAGAGGACGTGGCCAAAAGCCATATGACAGATCCAACAGAAATAGGAGTTGGAATCAGAATGGCAGCCAGAATTTTCCACAGAATCGGACAAAGGGAAAAGGTCGAAAAGGCAAGGGAAAAGGTGGAAAAGGAAAAGGAAAAGGAGCAGCACCAAATCCTCCTCAGCCTTGCCAACGATGTGGTCGTACCAATCACGCCACAAAGGATTGTTTCTCCACCAGAACCCCAGATGGAAAGGAGATCAAGGGAAAGCCACCAACTCCAAATCCAAATCCCTATTTTCAGAATCGGAGGCAGCAGCAACAGCAGCAGAATCAGGGTGCCAAGGATGGGTCTGGCAAACTTATCAACACGATCAACACCTTGGTCAATTCCTTGAAGAATCAGCAGAGCCTCAATGCTGCAGTTTCAACTCCAGCTCCATCTCCAGCTCCAGCTTCAGCTCCATCTCCTCAGGGAAACTCTCAGGGTACTGCACAGGTACCACTGTTCAGAGCACCCCAGAGGGGATAGATCAGCCTGCAGATGCCACTGAAGCAAGTGGCCAGGTTGAGAGTATCTCAGAAGAAGTCCTATCCAATCTGACATTGCAGTTCCAGCAAACAGATAATCCCTCAGAGCACATCGCACAGATGCAGTCTCAGACAGCACAGCTGAAATCACAGAAGAAGCTGTTGTTGTACAAGGGGAAAGTATTTGGACAGAATACTCACATTTTGGTAGGTTCAGGAGCCACATCATCTTTTATCGACAGACAATTTGCTTCTCAGCTTGGTATATCACCATCAGACTCGTCGTCATTCTCAGTGGGGTTGGCTGGAGGAAGCCAATTACCCTGTACATCCTATCTTCCCAATGCTACATTCACGCTGGGCAAGTATAAGGATTCAGTAGACCTCTATGTTATTGATATGAGGCCCTTCACAGTCATCCTGGGACAGGATTGGTTGGAGAGAAGGAACCCACACATAGACTTTCAGTCGAAGAACATGACGATCACCAAGACACACTCATCATGTTCCGGTGTTCGTACAGTTCTATCCAGAGTTGAGCAGACTGCAGACTCAGACTCAGATGGCCTTCCTGAAATGGAATTGGTCAGTGCCACCACTATGAGGAAACATCTCCGTCGCATTCGATCCAGTGGTTCGGCTGAAGAAGCCGTTGCATATCTCTTTTTCCTCTCCGGGGTCGATGGTGAACTGGTCTTCACAGCATCAGACTCAGACACCACAATGGAAGACCTAGAGGTCACAGCAGCACGTGACCAAGTGAGAGAAGAATTTTCAGACATTTTCCAGGAGGATCTTCCAGCTGGTCATAGGCCAGAACGGTTTGAAGGTGGGTATCATCGAATCAACATTGAACCTGGGCATAAACCACCATCTCAGCCAGTTCGCACAATCCCTGTTCCCATGATGGAGGAGCTCAAACGGTAAATCATCAAGTATGTCGAGTTGGGTATCCTTCGTCCTTCTTCATCGCCATATGGGTGTCCAATCATTTTCGCTCCTAAGCCAGGGGGAAAGTGGAGGATGTGTTGTGATTATCGTGCCCTTAATAACATTACCATAAAGGACACTTATCCACTGCCACCACATGACACCCTACTTGAGCAATTGAGAGGAGCACACTGGTTCAGCAGATTTGATTTCAACCAGTTCTTCCACCAGATTCCCATCCATCCAGACGACATTCATAAAACTGCTATTCGTACCAGATACGGGTCTTATGAATGGACAGTTATGCCTTTCGGATTGACCAATGCTCCTGCAACAGCACTTCGTGTAGGGAACCGAGCATTCTTCGACTTCATCGATCAGTTTCTTGTCATATTCATGGACGACACTATCGTATACAGTCCAGATTTTGACAGCCACGTGACACATGTTCGACAGTTTCCGTTCAGCGTTGCAGAGATCATCAGTTCTTCATCAGGCCTTCCAAGGTGGAGTTGTTCGTCAGATCTATAGACTTCATCGGACATCACATCTCTGAAGCAGGTCTATCCATCATCGAAGACAGAATCCGAGCAGTCATGGCAATTCAACCTCCAGTGTCTTATGGTCCCACCGTTGGAAAGCAGCCTCTACGCCGTATGGCTAAAGATGGCAAGTCATCCCTTCGGTCATTCTTGGGCATGGTCGGTCAATTTAGGAGATTCATACCAAAATTCTCCAAAGTTGCCGAGCCGCTCAATCGTCTCCTTAAAGATAATGCAGAGTTTGTCTGGGAAACAGAGCAGCAGCAGGCATTTGACAATCTCAAAAGTGCCATCTGTAACGCTCCAATATTGCAGCTCCCAGATCAGAAACTGCCATCTATTATGGAGGTCGATGGATCAGGCACACACGTTGGTCAAGTAATACGTCAGGATCAAGGAAAGGGTTTGAAGCCATGTGGCTATCACAGCGTCACTCTATCCGATACACAGAGACGTTGGCCTATTCCTGAGATCGAGTTATTTGCCATTGTGGAGGGCTTCCGGTTCTTTCGCCATATCTTGTTGGGAGCTCCTGAGACCATAGTACGCTCAGATCATCAGCCTCTGGTTTATTTCCAGACTAAATCCACACTGAGCCCCAAACAGGCACGGTGGTTGGATGAGCTCTCCGAGTACAACTTCCATATTGAGCATATCGCTGGCGAAAAGAACAAGGTTGTAGATGCGCTCACTCGCATTTCTACACTCCTAGAACTCCTTGATTGTCTGAAACATAGAGGCATCATCGAGGTTCCAGTCATCGACATTCCGTCTGCAGATTCTTCATTCATTGCTCTTATAGCCTCTTCATCAGCTCACCAGCTTCACGACATCATTATATCTGAATATGATCGTGACACATTTGCACAGACTATCTTGGCTAAGCTGACATCATCGACTTCATCTCAGTCAGTCAGCAGCTACAGCTTCGAGCTTGTTCAGGGACTGATCTATCGTAAGACCATATATGGCAGACAGCTGTACATACCACCAACAGCTAAAGTTCCCACAGATGACGGTGAGATCACACAGCTCCGCCACATTCTCCTTCACGAGTGCCACTCAGCCACTATTTCTGGTCATGTAGGCAAAAATCGCATGCTTCATCTTCTGCGTAGCCGGTATTATTGGCCAGGAATGACAACGGCAGCTATCAACTACATTCGGGAGTGCCCCGTTTGTCAGCGCCAGAAAACGAGGCGACACAAGCCTTATGGTCAGGCACATATACGATATTCCGTGCCTAAGACAAAATGGCTAGATGTATCTCTTGATTAGATCACTGACTTGCCTATCACCACTAATGGGCACGACAGTATATTTGTGGTAATGTGCCAATTCTCTCATCGCTGTCATCTCATTCCCTTCAGCATGACCTGGACAGCTCAGCATACTGCTTCTATCTATATGCAGCATATCTTCAAGCTCCATGGTCTTCCGAGGACCATCATCTCAGATCGAGACCCCAGATTCACCTCTACATTCTGGCAGACACTGTGGAAGTCTGCTGGTACGAGATTGTCCATGACATCTTCACACCATCCACAGTCGAATGCTGCCAATGAGAGGAGCCATGCCTTCATTGAGGACATCCTCAGGTAATTTTCAAATTGTTGATTCATGATTCGATTTCACCATCCTCTTGTTTATGAACTGATTAGATGGTATTTTTTCTTCCTCAGGTGTTGTTGCAATGATACTTCAGCCAATTCGTGGGAGGACAAGTTGCCTCTGGTGGAGTTTGCAATTAACAACACAGTTTCTGCATCTACTGGTTATTCACCATTTTATCTCGACTCGATGGCGCAGCCACTTTCGCCTCACGATCTGGTAATCACTATTCCGCCAGAAGCTCCGGTGCCAATACAAAGAGCTATTCGAGATCATTTTGACCAGTATTCGGCTGCTCACGCCAACGCGGTAGACAACATTTCCCGTGCAGCAGAAATTAGCCAAGCCAGATTCAATAAGACTCACATGCCTAAGCAGTTTGCAGTTGGGCAGAAAGTTCTTTTACGGACCGAGTTTATTCAATGGACTGGTTTGACAGAGGCAGGCAGACACTTTAAGCAGCCATATATTGGGCCATTCACCATTTCCAAAGTGCTTAGCCATGGACGTGCATACGAGCTAGATTTCGGAGATCTTGATATCCGTATCCATCCGGTACAGCCTGTTTCCAGATTAGAGCTGTACAATGACTCGATTCAAGCACCTTTGCCTCTGCCACATCAGATGATCACCGAAGAAGGGCAACCACTATTTGAGATATCACATATACTCTCAGATAAGTTCACTAGAGGTGTCAAATACTACTTAGTACGATATGCAGGCTACGGCCCTGAGCATGACACCTGGGTCAAAGCCACAGAGCTGACCAATGCAGCAGACATAATAGCTGCCTATGAAGGCTAAGCATTTATTAAGCCTTATGCCCTTACTTCTTGTAATATATACTAATACATGTCGATCATCTATATAAACCTTGCTCTTAATGTTGTATCATTATGTTGCATAGAAGCAGGAAATTGATCCTTCCTTGCTAAAGGTGTAGTGAGCCTTGTTCAAAATCATACCCTTGCACAGATACGCATACATGCGAGATATCATATCTGTGGATAATAAAAACTGCTAATGCTACCTTTGCCAGCCGTGGTTTGTCATCGGACTTTTGGCCAGTCATCCGAGCTACCGGAGACATCGACTGAGGTAGACGGAGTTGTGATCCTCTGTTATGCTTGACAATCATAACTAAAGAAATTTCACATTAGTACGTGGCGAATCCACTCTCACTCATCGCGATAGATGTTCGTCAAAGCGCGCGTACCGGACCAAATATTAAGGAGATGAGCAGACCGGGTGAAGGATTATAAGTCCAATCCCGTTAAGCAGGGCCACTCCGTTTGCATTAAAACAAGCCCCCGGTGAAATAACTCCGGAAACAAACACGGGCTCCCCGTTGCCGCCTGTGAACCTCCATAGTAGCTTCAGGAGGGGAGGAAGGGTTGGGTGCACTATATATAGCTGTGGAAACATGTGCCCTTGGGCTTTCGTCGATCAGTTGTATATATAAGGCCGAGAATCGTTCGTTAAAACGTCGATCATCGTTCGCAAATTCGACGACGGCAAGCGCAAAAATCCGTAACGTAAACCTCGGATACCTTCAAACGTCACTCTGAAATACGATACGATTTGCAGAAAGGTGGGCTACATCCTAAGAACTGTAAGGTGAGGGACTAAAGTGGACTCAGTTCCCCCCAATAACCTAAAAACACCATGAGGGACGCCTCAAATCGGCGTAAGAAGACTGGTACCAGCAAGAAGCAACAACAACAAAGACATTATCGACATATACAAAGGTATGCCCATTGTGAGGTCACAACTCTTTTAAGAGGGGAGATCTGTCAGGGTCATGACCGATGACATATGTGTCATACATGTCATACGTGTCATACCTGTCAGACATGTCATGTCATGTCATTTCGTATCATATATTAATATGACAGTCAACAGTACGATCGATCACGACTGTACACGTCGAGTCGCGTCATACATCATTATGACAGTAGTCATTACAGTCGACGATGACTGTACAGGTCGCCAGATGATACGTCACATCATCTGTAATTATTCAAGGAAATACTTGAATGATCTTGTCATTGAGAGTTCGTACTCCGAACTCGAAGATGACAAAGCAAAGATACATCTTGTCGATTCTTCAAGAACCATCTTCGCTTTAGCATGCGCGGAACATGCATGCGCAGCATGAACGAACTAGTCGTTTATACAATGCTGGTCGTTCAACCTACGTCTCGGGTTCACAACCCAATGGCGGTACCATCTAAGATGATGGGAGACGTAGGTACTTAAGTGAGGAAGCGTTGTGCTTCAGCAGCTCTTCACACAGAATCTGCACTCACAAATCCGCTCATCCGTACACTCGCATTGCTGTCCAACTTTGCAGTGTTTCTTTGTATATTGATAATATAATCACGGCGCTTGTATCTACAGCCCGTATCACAAGGTGAGAGCTTAAATTCGAGGGCACATCTGAGGGCCTCGGTGTCACGCGTGAATGGTACCACGAAGGCTGCCAAAAACCCGAACGTCTTAGAGATATCCGATAAGAAGTCGAACTCGAAGCGGTGTCGGTCGCGTGACGCAACTCCAACTCGCAAGTCGCAACTCGAACTGTTATCTCTATGACGGTTTGCCCTCCAACGTTCTGGAGGGAACCCCAGGGGCAGTGATTCAACTGCATTGTGCGAGTTGTAGCGTAGGGCCCATAGCCATATTTCGGTGCACAAGGGTCGAGTAGGTCCCTTGGGATAATTTGTACGCCGTGGGGCTAAGGGGGGCGAGAAAAACCTGCAAAACTTTTGCAGAATTTCTGGGGGTTAGTCATAGAAGTCCGGAGGGGGTAATCAGTGTGGTGGGTGGGTGAACTGAAGGTGGGTTGTCGAGTGATTCCCTTGATGGCTAAGGGCGTGCGAGCTACTCGGATACTCCACAAGACATGCCTATGTCCCCTGAGGGGTGGGGGGTGGAGGGATGGGAGAATAGTGGGATGGCAGCCCGTGGCTGGCACTCGCGAGAGGTTACGCGACTGAGTAAAAACTGGTACAGTATCGATTTTCTGAAAAAACTGGACCGTCATACTCATAGAGTTATAAAAAACTCGTCTCGTTCGTCTTGCATTGCATCTCTCTAGCATCATCAGTTCACTCCTTCACCTTTTTCGCTTTTGTCCGATTGGATGTGTTCCTCGACGTGCACTGGAGTCTGAAGAATATCATTCAATAGATCTTACGTCAGCACACAGCCGGACGAGTGAGCGAGAAAGAATCCCAGAGTTGGAAAGAAAACTATTCTGAACTAGGCAGATTATCGCATTCGTGTAAAATCGCTGTGAAAATGTCGTACAGCAGCCCTTTTCGAAAAACGGTACTTCGTGGTAACAGTTCTCACCGCATATACCGAGCACGCTTGTTTGCTGCTGCTTTGGAATCGCAATCCCAAAAAGATGCGCACTCGAAAACTTATCCACTAAGATAGTACAACAGGATATCAATTCTAGTCAAACTTGAAGCCGGTAAAAGTTTTCAGGCGCTCGTTCATCTGATTTCCACACCCAGGGTATAACAAAACCAGGGACCTACAATGGTGCTTGCTTTGCCCGTCAAGAATGTGGTTTTCGTTGAGAACGTATCAGATGACTTCAGGTCTTTGACTAGCTTTGAATCATCTAAGCTGGTCCAAGTTACAGATTGCAGCAGAGCTTCAGTAAAGGTGTCTGGCAAAGCGGCGAAGATAATAATTCAAGGGTGCAGTGATACAAAAATTACAGTAAACTGTTCCCTTTTAGCTGGAACGATAGAATGCGTGCGCTGCAAGAATCTAATAGTCGAGGTGAAAAGACAAGTGCCAACAATTGCCATCGATATGTGCGATGGCGTTAATCTTTTATCTTCGGATTTGCGGCACGTGTTCACCACTTCGAGTCAGAACGTCGTCGTGACGCAAGAAGCTGGCTCCCACTCGCCCATCAAATACTCGGTATCGGATGCTGAGACTGGATTGCAATCCAGGAAAAACGTGCAAAATGGACAGTTTGTGACGTACTTGGAAAGCGCCCCGCTGCCAGGTGAGGCATGTGCAGTATCTTTCGTCAGTTGTGGCGCTGGTGACGTATTCCTCGGGTTCGTGCTAACGCTCTCCGCACGAGAGACAGGGAACGCGGGCAACTCTTTCGTCACCGAACTTGTGCACCGGGAAGGAAGAGGCTACTTGAATTATCCCACTGCTTGGCACAAACCACCTGAGACGAAAAGCGGCAACAAAAGACCGAACGGTGCAGCCTCTAGAGGTGCGGAGGCTGACGTGTGGCTAAAGTGCAAGTTTCGGCCTTTGTGTGCGACCTCCTTCCACAAGCGCGCTACTTAACAGAATCCACGAGTGAAAGAATCGCTGTTTTTGTGGAGGCTGGTTCGTTTTGAGACAACACTATGCACATCATGGTACAGGGCCGACGGTATCGGCTGCGAAATTCACACAGAAATCCTTCAACCGCATGAGATGCATGCTTTCCTTGGCATTTTGGCTGAGGGAAGAATGCCAGGCGCTCTATCATGCGCCCGATCCTTTTATCAGCATGCTATGTCGTTACGTAAAATAGCCATCTAGCTCCCGGACTCAAAAACCTTCATGTGCACTGCAGATGCAGAGATGGAATTCGAGTCGGAAGCCTCGCACGCAACGAGCTTGAGCTTAGATGGGTAAGTATGGCGCCCGCGTTCGCGTATCACGTAGCTTTCAGTGCTGGCTGCCATGCCCGTGCCTTGTTTGTACTTGCTTCGGGGCGCCGTAAAACGGACACAGGGCGTTCACGTGGCAAGCACGATGGGAACCCTTTCTCGCAGAAAACCGTATATTTCTTCGAAGAAAGCTTTCCAGAAAGCACAAGAAGGCAGGGGAAATGCGGGGATGCTTAGCTTGAGGGAAATGTACACGGGAAAGGTGATCTGGGGGGTGTTTGTCTGCTCCAGGGTGACAAGCAGATGCAACATGCCAAGAGAAGGTCACGCGAGAACTCCACAAAGCACAGCATTGCTCGCCGACCGGACTTCAAGCACGAGTTGCGATGAAATCGAATTCACTGAAGTGGAAGCCTTCGATGCTCCCCAGAGCTATCGCAGCCCTTTCCTGCAGGGAGGCTTTGTCCAGCCAATCGTGCAGGAAACGGCAGAGTCGGATGTGAAGGGTGATATGCAGTGCATAGATGTTGACGAGTCGTACAACACGCTCCGAGGAGAGTGGCAAAAGGTGAACTATAAACCAGTTCAAAGCCAAGTGAACGATGCTCCAGTTTCGTGGGGGCTGTGTATCCCAAAACCAAAACCCAAGAGCACCTTTCAGTCTCCGATCCGACGGATCTTAACCATTAATCCTCAGTAGCCTGATTCGTTCTCATTGGTTGCAATTTATCAACGCATTACATGTTCCAAGCTTTATTGTCTTTTTGGAAGACGGGTTCTTAAGTAGGCTCGAACAATTAGATTATTGGGTCAACAGATGTACACTATTTGGGGGGGAATTTGCCTGCGTTGTAAAATAGCAAAGTTAAGCTGGTCGAATGCTACCCTAGACATTCACCATCACCCTAACTAGACCGTTGATTGTTAACCAACTAACCAACCAGTGTTAGCAACTAATGGTTACATCACTTTGACAAACGGCACGCACATGCACACATATAAAGAGAGAGAGAGAGAGAACGTAAAATATATTTCACCCAAAAGAAAGCTGATAAGGCAGCTCAGGGTATCGGTTAGAGACTAAGATGAGATAGTAAAATATTGAGAGTGTTTCAGTCTTTATTGTCACAGAGAGGCAAGTGGTGCATGATTTGTCGGCAACAACAAGGAGTGACGACAGAAAGAGGGCCCACACTCACCCTCATATAAGTGGGGGTTAAACTGGGTTCCCCAATGACCGACACCAGCACTTCACCCCGAAGGTGTGAGGTGACTAGTAATGTGACAGGCTGTACAAATTTCTAGTAGTATAGCTACGGTTAATAAACCTAAGGGGTCTTTGACAACCATTTAGTGGCCATTATCGACGGCCGCATATTGTCAATTTTCGAAAAATCAGAATTTCGAAATTGCACACCTGTGCACGAGTTTCCGACCGGAACATCATGTGGTTGTGCATCACGCACGCATAACAGCGTCGACATATGCATAAAAGATACTTAACATTCCTCATCGAAGCTTTTTGTTGTACTGTTGAGATACAGTGATTTCCGTAGATCAGAGATTCAGTGATGACACTTTTCAGCTAGGACACTTTTCAGTGATGACACTTCGTCCGTATATCAGTTTCCGCTACCACTTCACTGTACTCGCGATATCGACTTCTGTGACTGTAGACTGTGACACATGGTTTGGCCGCCTAGCGGCATTCTCATAACTTAGATAGCCTGAGATGTCTGTATTCGTTTTCATATGTTGATATATCTTGCCCACTCATACCTGTGTACTTAGTGCGATCAGTTGTGCGTATATACTATGATATTCTAATAGGTTGTAAGCCCACCACTGGCTAAAGTGGTTCTTACTAAGGGCCGCTAAATGGGCGTCTACGGTAAGCGCCGCAGGTTGGTGGTGCACTTGGGATGTAGATGGTGCGTGCGGAGCGCGTGCGCTCCGCGTTCGGAAGAGATGATGAGGAAGGAGTTATGCAGTTTAACATGTAGGCCGGAACCTAGAACCCAACCATAAAGGTTGGTCATGCTGGAAATGACACGGTGGCCACTAAAAGGTAAAAGTGTCACCTCTATTAGACTGGGTGACCGACACACGTAGCCCGAAACCCCGACTCGAGTTGGTATATGCTGGAAATGGCAGGGTGACCACCCAAAGTGTCACCTGGCATTCCCTCTGGTAGTCTAGGTGACTGTCACCCGTAGGTCCGAAACCCAACTCCGGTATTTATGTAGACTTTGTTTATCACAATCACACTATCCGTTCCGAACCGTTCTGATCCGAAACCCCTGTTCTAGGGTTTATCTTTCGTATAGTTATATAACAGGTCTAAGTTATGTATCTAGCAGTTTAGAGCCCACTTACGCCGTTATTTAGCCAGCACTGTGAGATTGCCACTATGAGTGGTCAAGTTCGGGCGTTTGGGATGGGGTGAGGCGCTCCGTTCGTGAGGGCTCCGGCGGTGAGGGGTATGTGCTGGATGTGACACACAGTGTGCCACTATCCTTAGGCTGTACTCGTACTCCATATAGTACGGGTGTCACAGTTTAGGGTTTCCGGCGTAAGCCGAGCTATCTGTTTTATCCGACACTTCTTCTATTACCGAAAGTGAAAGCATTCTGACTGTTAACCGAATATATAGTTGAAACTACATATCTCACCGGCTATGGTGCGCCAGGCACCTTCCATTACGGTCGTTAGCATGAGGGCAAACGCCTCCGCTTGGCACCCCCCGCCCTATTACATATAAAGGCTAGCCTGTATGTACTCCATGTAAGGCCATGCACTCCCTGCAAGCTCCTGTAGTTAACGTAACGCTCATGTAGTTGTCGGCAAACCCATGTAACTTCTAGTAGTCGACGGTATATCCCTGTAGTCACGGAAAGTGCCTGTACTCGCATGCACCAAACGGTACATGCCTGTATATCCCGATATCTGCCAGTATATGCATGTATTGCCGATACCCGTCAGTAGGTCCCAGTAGGAGCCCGTATGTGCCGGTATGTGCTAGTAGGTACATGTATTGCCTGGTAGATGCCAGTACTACCGGTAGGTGCCGGTAATTACACGCATTTCCCTGTAAGCGCCGGTAGTTTACAGTAGGTGTATGTAGGCACCGGTATCTCCCCGTAAATGCTTATATCATCATGTAGGCGCTAGTAGCAGCCTGTACCCACCTGTACGTGCTAGTACTCCCGGTACCTCCCAGTAAGCGCCTGCACCATCCCGTAAGTCCCAGCAGATCCTTGTAAATACCGGTAAGCGCCTGTAAATACCTATAGGCGCCTGTAGGTGCCGATAAATACCAGTAAATACCGGTAGGCGCCTGTAGGCACCTGTAGGCACTGGCAGGTGCCAGTAAATACCAATATGCGCCTGTAAGTAGTAGCGGTAGGCACTTGTAGGTTCCGGTAAATGCCAGCAAATGCCCGTATGTAGTTGCCTATAGGTAGCGGAAGATGCATGTGGGTCCGAGTAAATACCAATAAATGCCATTAGGCGCATGTAAATACCTATCGTAGGCGCTTGTGGGTACCACTAGTGGCTACTGCCCGACTGTCCGGTCCTATGACAAGGACCGTAGTGAATTGGGGCTAGCAAGTGCGTTTTTTAGATATACTTGATATATGAGTGCTCGGGCATCATTTTTGGGTGTCAAAGAATTTATCTAGAACGTGATTTGGTTGGTATACTCGATTTGGGGAGATGGTGGAACTAGTGGGGGTAGCATCGCTTGAAATTAATTAAAATGGCCGGTCCTATCACAAGGACCGGAAAGGGTGGAGCTTCGTTCACTTATCAAATGGCTTTAGAATGCTTATAGCGCCCAAACCTAACATATTTGGGACCTATTTATGACATCTATCATGTGCGCTACCTTGGAAACCCATAATATGGCCACAAAATATAGCTCACTAAGTCCACACATAGAAGAAATACGAGAATTCCTGAAAATCGGTGACAAAAAAACCCGCACCCCTTTAACTTTGCCGATGCATACAAGTCATATCAGCCCGTCCTTCAGTTATGTAAAGCCTTCAAAAATTCATTATATATATATGGAATGAGACCTTTACGTGCAAGATGAAAATTCTAGTATATCCTCACTTGTATTTGCACATCAAGGGCAGATTTCCTGCCTAGAAACAAGGTGTGAAATTTAGCAAAAAGATAGGGTTTCAAACCCAAACCCAAACTTCAAGGTGTATATATGAACCAATATGTATCGGAAACGTGCACAATCTTTTGCGCATGATTGGATATCATGTTAGGGTTCAAATTGGTAGGTCGACGAGCTTGTCAGACTCCAAATTCGATTGGATAAAAATTATGGAAGGATAAGAGGTATCTATCACCGTCCTCCAAGAGTTGCAACCCAAAAATGATAGGGTGCCTTGTACAAATGCATTGGATATATGCATTATATGACGATATAAGGTACGTGGCGCATATTTGCACTAAGTTTAGGTCCTAAGGGCACTACGATACGGAAGATAGGGTCTCCGACCGTCAAGAGGACGCCCAAAAAAATCCCGAAACTCCGGTCCTTGTGATAGGACCGGACGCGATTTCCGGTCCTATGACAAGGACCGTCGGGCAGTAGCCACTAGACACATGTAGGTCCTAGTAAGCCGGCAGGTTGCAGTAGAAACCAATAGGCGCCTGTAGGAACCGGTAGGTAGTTGTAGGCTCGGTGTAGGCACCTATATGAAATATGGAGGTGAAAGAAGATATCGCGGTTTCTTAATAATTATATATCATATTAAGGATATCAAATTAATAATAGGGTTTCCGACGTATAGAGTTATTCACTGCTCTGCGATATCTCTGATAGGTTTGCGCCCAACGCTTTCTTTAGACCACTGCGATAATTTACCCATGCTAGGCTAAACGCGGACGCTTGGGATGGAGTGAGGCGTTCGCGACGTGATGAGGGCGCTGCGTTTCGGGTGCGGCCTCGTTGGGTGATGAGTTGATCTTCGACACCGCGGTACCTTTGGAAGTGAAAGTTTACGGAGTTTAACGTTGGATTGGCTATCGTTTCTGGTTGGGACCCACACCGAGCGATTTGCGCGCCACTCGATCACACGACCCTCTTGGAATTCACGTTTCATACGGTGTTACTAATCTGCCACCCTCTGTCGCGCCCTATCCGTGCGCAACTGCGCATTGCCCTCGCTCGTTTTGTCTTGCTCCACCCATACAGACTTTTATCATCAGACTGCGGGTTTCCACAAGATCTCTAGCAGGTCATATCTTCGGTTTATCAATTCCGCACAGTGTGAGCTTTCAACGTTATGATCTCACACCCTGTTTAGGAATCGCTCAATAAAAAAATTATAGAGAAGTATATCTGGCACCACACGTAGATGGACAAATACAAAAGACGAAGTGCACTTTGAAAGAACCGTTTTTTGGTGATCTACGCTACCGCGTTTTAGGTACATCGACCGACGCGCAAATGCATGGCGGACACAAGGCACTGAAGAACCAAAAATATCCCTTGAAAGGTAGCCTCGAGGACTATAGACGTTCCTGGCATCCTGTCTTCGGATTATAAAATACCCTGATATATATCCATGCCTCCATAAGCGTATTCGATCTGTTCCCGACAGAATTCTGCCGAAGGCAGGCCAAAGAACTCTGCATGAAACTTGAAAACGCTGAAATGCTCTTTGCTTGGAAAATGACATCCCACGCGGGCATCGGATGGTAGAGATCGATTATTTATGATGAAAGCATAGCACGGACGGCTGTGGGCGCGCAAGTCCGGAACCAGCCGCGTTACATCGTGCGGATGTCATCCCCTTACCCTTAGCTTGATGGGAATCACAAATCCAGTCGACTCGAGGGAAAAGATGCCGAGACCGGGTTCGAACCTCACTGTCACTAGTCGTGCGCTCTATCCACTGAGCTATATCGGCTTATTGATGACGATGAGAGATGGTGGTGGCGTAGTATGGTGTGAGCGACGGATATGTGATCCCCAGACTGTGACACGTGGACAGTGAAGAGTGATCAAGAGAACACGTATAATTTTCCCCAATCGTACGGAGTCATGGCGCCTCTACGCGATTCTACACAAGCTACCCGCCTTGCACGTTTTTCGTCCGACGAATGGGGAATAATTGGGGTTCCCGTCACACAACCTCACTCTGAAGTGTCCACCTCAACCGTACGGAGTCATGGCGCCTCTACGCGATTCTACACAAGCTACCCGCCTTGCACGTTTTTCGTCCGACGGAAGAGAGGAGAGCACGTGGCAGGTGGTACAACTGCACACCCGACTGCCGGCGCATCACGCCTGCGCAGCGCAGTGGAAGCGTGGTGGGCCCATAACCTGATGGGAATCACAAATCCAGTCGACTCGAGGGAAAAGATGCCGAGACCGGGTTCGAACCCGAGACCTCACTATCACTAGTCGTGCGCTCTATCCACTGAGCTATATCGGCTTATTGATGACGATGAGAGATGGTGGTGGCGTAGTATGGTGTGAGCGACGGATATGTGATCCCCAGACTGTGACACGTGGACAGTGAAGAGTGATCATAGAGAACCCGTATAATTTGCTGGAATTGTCACACCGCTTACTTTTGTGACTCTTCCCGTAGTAGTGTTTATGACTGTCACCCGAACCAGAACCCTAACTGTTTATGCCCATATAACGGGTTAACTTATCAACTTTATTACATTCTGAGAAAACTATCACTGAGTGAATATATCCCGGGTCTTAGGGGTATATCCAACAGGTTTGGACCCACTCACTCTTTATTTTAGACACTGTGAATTTTAGCCTTGTCTGGCTAAACAACAACGCTTGAGATGGAGTGAGGGGCTCCACTAGGGGCGCGGTGGAGCGGTATGTGCTGGATTTGACACTGTGACACCCGAAACTGTCACATGTCACTTCCTATAATAGGCTGGGTGACCGTCACCAGTAGACGGGAAACACCCGTTAGGTATTTATGTTATCTCGACTTTTATCAATCACACTTTTTAACCGTTCTGATATCGTAACCCTCTACTCAGGGTTTATCTCTCCAGCTAGATATATATTACAGCGGAACTATATATCTGACAAGTTTGGCCCCACTTACGCTTTATTTAGCCACTGCGACACTGCCAACACGATTGGCTAAAGCTAGACGCTTGGGATGGAGTGAGGCGCTCCGCGTGTGAGAGTGCCGGCAGTCACGGGTATGGCCTAAGTTTTGCGGGTTGATTTAGATACGGCGCGTTGTAGGCCTTTGAGAACATTTTCTTACGGGACTTAACGTTGGATTGGTTTACGTATTCTGGTTGGTTACCACACCGTTACGTATCGGCCGCCTTTACCACACGACTTCCCGGAATTCTTGATCTCTCACAGCAGCTGCATCGGCGACCCACCACATTTCTTGGCCGCCCGCGACTTCCGCATTTTCACGTCTCATTGCCTCACTCCGTGACTCCAGTCTATCTCATCATGGTCGCTTCCACTAGATCCACCGCTAGCATGGCGAACCGCCGACGTGCGTTGTCCACAATTTTTTATTCCGTTGCTGCTAGACATGCGAATACTCCAACGACACCGCCGGCAGCACAGCCGGCTGCTACTTCGGCAGGAGCTGCATCCCTGGCTTCCGTGCGTACCCTGCAGAGGGAGCACTTTCATTGACATGAAGATCGCCAAGTCCGTCCGTCAGAAGTTGTTCGAGAACAAGGATGGCAGATTTTCCG
Source organism: Cymbomonas tetramitiformis (assembly GCA_001247695.2). Lineage (NCBI taxonomy): Eukaryota > Viridiplantae > Chlorophyta > Pyramimonadophyceae > Pyramimonadales > Pyramimonadaceae > Cymbomonas > Cymbomonas tetramitiformis. The sequence continues at coordinate 2,072 of LGRX02030626.1, read as the reverse complement.
GGACGGAGTCCCACGCGTCGGCACTCTTCGCGAAGATGGTCTCTGCACTGCAGACGGCCTTCGTGACCGAAGACCTTGGGGTTGCTCCGCTTTTCGTGCTCGACGACGCGACCCTGGCCGTCCGCGTGGAGGCCAACAATTTGTTGTACTCCACACTCGAGCTGATGGTCGACCCCATGTCGCCCGCGGCGGACTGGATGGATTCGTCCCACACCAGCTTCCCGGCTGACGGTAAGCGCGTTCTCCTCGAGGTCGCCCGCCGGATGATTCCAGCGGGTGACCCCTTTCAGGGTCAAGCGGACATGCACTTCTGAAAGTATTTTCTTAAGTTTTCTTAAGTTTTCTTAAATTTTTCTTAAGTTTTCTTAAGTTTTCGATATAAACCCACACTATGCATATTTAAATCGGGGTAATTAGCTATTGGCCGACAGTATACTTAAGAATTATACTTAAGAGAACTTAAGAAAATGTAAGTACGTGGAAGCTTCTTGGTAGGAGGATATTGTCCACATGGCTCAAGGATAACTTAAGAAAACTTAAGAATCTTATCCAAATGTAAGCACGTGATTGGCTGAAATGTAGGAGATATGCACACGTGTAAGAAAGCTATATGCTGGATGTTTAAAGAAAAATGTCACCCAATGACACTTAAGCAAAATGACCGATGACACCCACCCCACCCTATGACACTTAAGAAAAATGACCGATGACACACACCCCACCCTATGACACTTAAGCAAAATGACGATGACACCCACCCACCCTATGACACTTAAGACAAATGACCGATGACACCCACCGCACCCTATGACACTTAAGCAAAATGACTGATACAGACACACCCCACCCTATCACACTTAAGACAAATGACCGATGACACCCACCCCACCCTATCACACTTAAGACAAATGACCGATGACACACACCCCACCCTATCACACTTAAGCAAAATGACCCATGACACACACCCCACCCTATGACACTTAAGAAAAATGGCAGATGTCACATCCCCTACCATATGACCAAGTGTAAACATACATACATACGTTGTAATGCGATTGGCTCAAACTAACAATGAACAACATATCCAAACTAATGTGCATGCAACCTGCCACACGCACGATCACCTAACAAGCAACGGATGAGATTAGCAAGCTAAGCAACCATACAGTGTGTCTTCGAAAGCTGCTCCATGTCCTGCATCCATCTCCTGCAAACAAGTCAAGCAAACAATTAGTAACCGCACAATCATGTGACCCTCAAGCACCCCTCAAATCACTGCCCACGACAAAGCTGTCACGGTCAGTGATTGTGGGCCGTGTTGGGGGGGCATACGGTGAGGCGTGTGACCCCCAAGCACCCCTCAAATCACTGCCCACGACACAGCTGTCACGGGCAGTGACTGTGGGCCGTGTTGGGGGGCATAAGGTGAGGCGTGTGACCCCCAAGCACCGGTCAGATCACTGCCCATGACAAACCGGACTAAGCTGTTACGGGCGGTGATTGTGGGCCGTGTGGGGGGGCATGAGGTGAGGCGTGTGACCCCCAAGCACCCCTCAGATCACTGCACATGACATAGCTATCACTGGCGGTGATTGTGGGCCGTGTGGGGGAGCATAAGGTGAGGCATGCGACCCCCAAGCACTCGTCAAATCACTGCCCATGACACAACCGTCCCGGGCAGTGACTGTGGGCCGTGTCGGGGGGCATACGGTGAGGCGGGTGACCCCCCGAGCACCCCTCAAATCACTGCCCACGACACAGCTGTCACGGGCAGTGACTGTGGGCCGTGTTGGGGGGGCATAAGGTGAGGCGTATGGCCCCCAAGCACCCCTCAGATCACTGCCCATGACGTAACTGTCACGGGCAGCTGTGGGCCGTGTCGGGGGGCATAAGGTGATGCGGGTGACCCCCAAGCACCCCTCAGATCATTGACCATAACATAGTTATCACAGGCGGTGATTGTGGGCCGTGTGGGGGAGCATAGGGTGAGGCGTGTGACCCCCAAGCAATCCTCAAATCACTGCCCATGACACAATTGTCACTGGCAGTGACTGTGGGCCGTGTTGGGG